>VZTG01006201.1:3458901-3514549 GCA_013397845.1 Melanocharis versteri
CCCCCCCCCCCCCCAAAAACAGGCCATGCAAACCCAATACATTGGCACAGAAAACACGATGAGATCCACCAAAAAGAGAAGCAGCATGATTTCCTCTAAGTGACAATTAGAAATGCAGTAGATTCAGAATAATACATCCAGTTGCTGCTGTCTCTGGGCTATTTGCAGACAGTTTTCAACCTGTATTGCTCATATTTTACTGCATGACCTCCCACCAGCTGCCTTCCCAGAGCCTTTGGTTATCTCACACAAGAGGCATTTGAGACCATCACCGGTGGTGAGATAAAGTAAAGGTTATACTGATTTCAGGCTTGCTGCTGCCTGGAAATGCTGTAATTGGTGGCATGAATTAAATCTTCCCAAGGAGTTCAGAAGAGGCTCTAGGGTTGCTTGTTCACCCTTTTCCTCTAAGTAGCGCTGGCCAAGTTCCTTATACAACTGCCCTGTGTTTTCCTCTGGTGGACACCTGATTCTTGCCTCTCATGGACACCTGGCTCTCACCAGCTCCAAGTGACCTCACCTGTTCTGGTGAAGGAGAGCCAGCAGGGCCAGTCATATTCCTGGATAGCTGAATGTCAGCCAGGTCTCATTTTAGCCTGTAAGCACGAAAAAAGCACCCACCTGAGTCTCACTTAAATTTCCTTCCAACTATTTGTAAGGCTTATTAACTATCCTGAGACGCCTGTGTTGAAACAAGATTTTGCAGAAGCTACACTTTTTTTAAAAAGGCGGGTTTTTACTGCATATTCACTAATAATAACTTCCTCAACCGGGTATTTTACAGCAAAGACTAATCACACTGTGTTGCTTGAAGGTTTTCCTGGCTTTATGCAACTTTCACGAGTAAGCAGATAGATCTATTGTTGTGAGCTGTGTCAACAGTTTGCAGAAACTCTCACTGCATGGGCTCTTCACTAATATCTGGTTGCCACAGCAAAATGATGCAGAGGTCTTCCCAGAGGGAGCTCAGAAAATCATACTGTGTGCAGCATGATTTGAGGTTGTTACTGTGAGTTTCTTAAGTTTTTATAAGGGAACAAAACCACATTGTGAAACACAGAGCCTTTCTTACTGAACCCCAACAAAGCCTTCGTTTTGGAACTGGTCCCAGAACTATCTCATCAGGTCTAGAAAGCAAAGGAAACAATTGCTAAACATAACATTCCAGAACTGTATAGTACTGATCTCCTTTCTACGAGCTGGATTTTCCAAGCACATCATGAAACTGCAGGTGGATGTGATGGGATCTCGACGAACTTCTAATCTGGGTGCCATTAACACCCGCCATTCTGGGAGGCCTTCTCAGCTGAGGGGCAGCACACCCAGGCATTCTGCATCCACACCAATCTTAGCCTTTCTATTGCAACTGTCTGCAAAAAAAAATTTTAAAAAAATGGGAACAGGTAAAATAATCTTTCTTGATATAGAAAAATTACTGCAAAATCATCCGGCAGATAAAAATAAGTGAAAATTTATCTGAGGCATGCAGCAAAGCCTAACTTGAAGCAAAAGGGAAGAGAATGAAGTGTCTAAATTTAAAATAATTTTGTGTGGAAACTCCTCTTCCAACAAAAAGTTTTGAAGAGTAGCAGGCAGATTATGGACAAAACTGTTAGGAAGGAAGTTTATATCACTGAGCTAAAACAAAGATGAATGCATAAGGGACTGACTTAATTTTATAATTAATTTTATAACTAATTGAGTAGTTTAAAATGTTTTGTTCATTTTCCAAATGCATGTTTTTCCTTTTATATACAAGAAAAGCAAAGTCAGGGAACTTCGTGCATGGAACATAGCCTGGTGAGGGATGTGATGGTCATCTGTGTTCACAGAACTTATTTTACAATTTAGACAGCCCATTAAACAATTATGTCTCCTGAGTTTTACCAAGAGCTGCTGGAGATCATAGAGGTTTTTTTCAGAGTTTCTGGGATAAATTAATTAATATACTTTTAAGTAACATAATCCTTATGACCTGAATTATAGCAATCCTGTACAAGAAATGAAGGAACATAATGGTGTGAACAACTTTTCTCTTACTAGTATAGCTTTTTCACAACCAGGGTGGAAAGTGCAATTTATTTTGTCAATAATGACATCTTTGCAGTCAGTAACATGCATCCCGTGTGACTTTTTTGGTTGGTTGGTTGGTTGGTTGGTTGGTTGGTTGGTTTTTTTGGGGGGGTTTTTTGGGATTTTTTTGTTTGGTTTTTTTTTTTGTCCGAGTGAAACCACAGAAGAGAATGCAGGGAACATCTCAGGGAAGAGTCAGGAAGGAAAAATAGAAGAAAAGGGAAGGAAGAAATTATGGAAACTCAGGACAGAAAGAACAGCATCTTCTAAGTCCCAACTGCTTGTGAGGTAGCATGTTTGAAGAAGGACCAGAAGAGAGCCAATGCCCTGGAGACAGCACTGGTGAGCAACACATGATGCAAAAACACAAATTTACAAAAGAAGAGCCAGGTAAAGTGTGATTTTCATTGAGACAAAAGAAATTTTTCCTTGAAGAAAGATCAGAGCCAGGATGGTTGGACTAAAGAGGAAATGGGAGAGATTGAGAGCAGCAGTAGGAAACATTACAAAAGTCTTTAGATGAGGGGGAAAGTGCATAGTAGAAAGCACATGACAAGAGAACAGTCCCAAAAGGAGATGAAGTATTAATGAAAATATAAGCCTATGTATCTCTACCTACTTAATGCAGACAGAATCTGCATGTGTTTATGATCCTGGAGATAGGAATGAACAAAAATGTAAAAGCTGAAGTTCTGAACAAAGAATATAAAGAGAATGTCCAGGTATAATCTACATTTTGAAATGCACATTTCTCTGAATGTCTTCCTTTTTCAGTTTAAACTTCACCCATCAGCCAGCATGCATTGATATTTGCAGTATAACCAGTTGTGTTTTATCAATTCAAAAGGGAGGAATCCATGTTAAATTTTGTGGTGAAGGAAAAGCTTTGAGCAAATCATATCACAGGAGTCAAAGAAGGGAAAAAACTTTCTTTTTTTTCTGCCTTTAAAGGGACCTACACATTATGAACACAAAATTTGCACTAAGCATAGTTAGAAAGGGAAAAAATGTAAGTAGGGAATGCCCTACTTGTTAATGCCATACAAAATGTTTGAAAGATGTAATACACGACCAGACCAGCCCTTTTTGGAAAATATAAATTATGGGAAATCTTGTTTAAGTAGACATCAAATCTGCAGAGCAAGCTTTCAGATGCCTGAAGAATTCTGCTTGTGGAGACGTGTCATTGCTTCCTTCATTAATTTTGTTTTTCACCTAAAATTGTGAGGATTCGTATTTTATACATCAGATGAGGTTCACATTCAGTACCCAAATTTATCTCATCAGGTTTTTTTTCTATGAAGAGGAGAAGCTAGTAAACAATGCAGCAATTGATAATGCAGCACTCATTCACACTCGTGGTGAGAGCACTCTGCCAGGGGCAGAAGCCAAGTGAAGAGCAATCCTATGCTGGCAGGGTGTGTACAGGATGGCATTTAATGTCAGCGCATAATTAAGCACTATTAGAGATTTATTGCTGGTAATGATGGCCAGCAGTTTTGCAGATTATTTTGGTTTTTATTTTTGGATGAAGGAGATGTTATCCATTATTCTTCCCTTGTGTCACACAGTTCAGACACACTTTTCAACTAAATTAGCCATAACTGTTGACGGAGTCTTCATAAATGCCTCAAACTTAAGGGGGGAAAAAAAACAGGAATCAATTGTGTTCATTATTGTTCTGATTGATGTGGCAGCTTTCACAGACATAAAAAACATGTTCTCATCTTTTCTTATGTTTGTATTTTCATCTGGCAGTCTTTTATCCAACCCTTTGCTGGTGTAGGTAGCATTGTATAAACCATTTCAGAAACTGCCAGCTCCATCTTAAAAGTCATACAGGTTTTTAATGATTTCTCAGAGTTCTGCACCTCTTGGGGTTAGGAATTCATTCCCATTTTTCAGGAGAAAGATATTCATTATATTCACTTGACCCCCATTTTCATGCCTTTAGCAAAGCTGTTTAGGGGGTTTTTCACTCTCTCTTATGGATTATCCTCTCCCAAGTTTTCAATGTTTCATACTAAGCAGGACAATTTCTTTTAGCTTTTTTTGCATCAGATGACCCTTTATTCAATTATCTTTAGCAATCCTCCTCTACAGCTCAGCTCTGAATGTCCATGGCTGGAAGTAACATCCCACCTAAAGGTCTCTCTTTAGCATCTTATGTTATGATTCTGTGTGTATAATAAGTCAGTTGAAAATATTTATTCTAATGTCTTTTAGTTTAGCAGATTAGCTATATTTGAGCATCCCATAAGTGATATATGAACCCACTCATGTAACAAATTCCCAGTTTATTAGCAGAAGTTTCTCTTAGTTTGCAAGGACAGAGGTTTGAATTTTGTCTAGTTGAGTACTTGAGTGTCAGTTCTGTAACTCTAGTCTGCCAGGGCACCCAGCTCTTCTCGAAGGTGACAACATGCTCTGCAACACTGGACATATCTCTCAGCTTCAAGAAACTACAAAATGTCACCAGCACATCCTTATTTTTTATTCTCTTGTCATTAATATAAGTACATTGCATGGTGTCACTGTCTAGACACTGCCTTTTCCGTGAGTGCCCTCTCCTCTCTTGCCTGCCTGGGTGCTCACCCACTCAGGAAACCCTCTGTTCATCCCTCCATCCTGCGTGCCTGTGCTTCCCATACAGATCACTAAGAAACCTGAAATCTGGGACATACTGCATTTCTTCTTTTTTAAATAGGAGCCTATCCACTTACACAGCTGCTACACACCTTGGCCAAAGCCACACTGCATTTTCTCCCTTCTTCAGTATTATCAGAGCTGTAGTTTCTTAGTATTAAAACTTCTCTTGTTTTCTTTCCCATTGGCTGTTATACTTTACCTCATCATCAGTGTCACAGTTGTTATTGAAAACTGAATCTAAGTAATCATTTTATTATGGTGTCACATTTTGTATCCTTAACCCTTGTAAAATTCTCACTGCATAGCAGAGTCATTACTCTTCCTATACCACTACAGAACTTCCTGTTACTTGTTTTAATATCCTTTACTGGTGTGTCTCAGTTAGGTGTGTTTGGCAATTTGCACTTCATCCCATCCCATTTTGACCTCTATGACTTCTGATGCCCCTTTTTCCACACTTTGAAATCTCTCTCTCCTCTATTTAAGGCAGTTATTTATCTTACTGAACCTGGAGAATTTCTCTGTAAGATTTTCCTCGTGTCTGGAATACAGAATTCTGTCACTTCAGCAGAGGAATTTGTGGCCACTCACACCCTGGAATACCTAGGTGCTCCTGTCATCAGTACCACTTGTCGTTCAGCCTACTCCAGACGAATTAGGGTATCTCATAATGCTTAACACAATCCCCAGTAATCTCCATCTCCTTAACACTGTTACAATATCTACACATACCTCTTGCTATCCCTGATACCCTTCTCTCACCCTTAAGATCCAGGGGTAAGGCTAATTAAAGATGCCTGTCAATCATAATTGATATTTAGGAACCCTAAAGTCAAGCTCCTTTCAAAGGCAGGGCTTGGTCTTCATTTGCTTTTGCTCCAATTTAGTACTTGGTCTGGTACATCCTTCTCTGACACTTCTTTTTTTCCTATATATAGGTGTTGTCTATATATCTTCTGTATCGTCTCTGCAGTTGTTTCACTTCCTTTCCCTGTAGCCTTTCCTGTGCTACTACAGTCTCTGAAACAGTCACATTTAACATAACAGTCACATTTAACAGACTTAGGCACGGCATTCACATGTACATGAACAGAATCCTATCTGGAAATACAGATTTGATTTTAAATGACCATATGCCAGGCTTTATCATAATTTTTCCATTCTATTACATCATCTAAAGAAATAATAAGACCATATTTTAATTCTGTAACAAAGCAAATATAAAACATGGTTATTTCATTGAGACAACCAAAGAATACTGTCACTATGGAACACAAGCCAAAGCTCATATGAGAAATGCAGTTTCCATAATATGCCATCTACTCCTCTCTAAACAAGAAACCTTTCTCCAATACATGAAATTCCACTGTATTTTTACTAAACTCTCAACAAAACAGCCTGATTCCAAAGTTACCAGAGAAATTTTGATCAGAACAATGGTTTCATCTTTCAATTCCTCTGTAGCTGCAGCTGAGAAAATGAGGAATTAAAAAAAAAAAAAAAAGGAAAACTTATGAGAATTACATCATATTTTAAAGAGACAGTAATAATCTCAGTCATATTCCCTGGGTAAATTAATATAGAATCTCCCCTCCTTCTTTCATTTTTCTTCACTTGACACCTCTTCACAATGCTGATTTCACCATCTGGCTGTGGTTTTTTAATCAAGTCTTATGTTAAAAACTCAAATTAAAAAAGAACAGGGAGTGGGAGACACCAGTATAAAGAACTCCAAGAGATTTCTCAAGCAACTATACTTTATTTTTTTTTCATTGGCTCCTATAGTTCTCCCTGTAGGAAAGATCTCTCATCTAAACTTTATTATTTCCATAACCCTACAGGTAACCCAGAAGTTACAAGCACGACTTTGAAGGGTGCCCATTTCCCCAGAAGCTGCCTGTGCCTCCAGACATTGCTCTTTCTGCTGCTGGGTACTTTCCTGCCTCTCGCCCAGATTTGCTCAGGCAGGAATGAACCCCAGAAACAGCTACCCACAAGCCCTGCCCTTCGCATCCCAAAGGAGATGTTCCTCTGGCCAAGAAGTAACAGCTGCTCACTCTGCCTGATTTTTCTCCTTCCTTGTTTTCTCTCTAGGGCGAAGGTAAGTGCCCTTCATCTCCTACAAGCCTAGAAGCAAATCTAAGCAAGACCTGAAGGCAAACTTTAAGGAATTGCATGGAAGGAATACGTACAGCTACCCTAATTTGTCTGAAAAAAAAAATTAAAATAGTTTTAAATGTATTGTTCTTACTACTGGGATAACAGCTCCAAGAATAGATCTGGAAAACTGGCTGAAGCACTGAAAAAATCTTCAGACACAGACCTGAGTAAGAGAGAAAGCTCACACAGCTACCTGTTCCCAGACAACTTTGTATGAGTGCCATGAGTTCCAACAGTGATTCCCAAAGACTTTGGACTTCCTGCCCTGGAACAATGGCCATTTTTGGTCATGAATTCTGAGTAGAGCTTCATCAAAGCTTGAACATTTAAGAAATTTGGCAAGACTTACTTTCACCTTTAAAGACAGCCCTGAAATTAGTGCAGGGGTCCACTCCTGTCAGCCCTCTTGCCCTTCTTTATAGGTCACAACTGCTTGAACTGCCAAATCCAGCAAGAATAAGAGCAGCCACAGCATGTTCCCATTTCTGTAAGTTCTGGTGCTTACAAGCACCTTAAGAAATCAAGGAAAACACCTTAAAAACATGTGCTGAGCACGCAAGTTTGAAAAAAAAATTAAAAATTAGTTGGGTAGGATAATCTTTTGGTACCAAGTGAATATTATCTGAGTAATGTGGGAAACTTGCACTATATAATATACCCAAAGACAGAAAATGTAGACATCTACCCATACCAAGTGCAATTTTGAAGGAGTCTTGGGATCATGCAGGATAGAGCTTCAGCTGCTCAGTTCATCAAAGTGATAATTTAATTGCATTAGTAACAACCTCCATGAAGAACAAGAGCAGATGATGGAAACTTCCTCAGATGTTTAACAAAGTTCTGATAGCTTAAAGCTTACTAGGCAAGCTAGAAAATAAATGCACAGATTTTTCACCAGAAAGGCAAGTAGCTGTTGAAAAACTAAACACAGTTCACTGGGTTTTTTCACTGGGAACACTTCCATCATGATTTGTGTTTCCCAAAAGAGATGAGGGAATATGAAAATGAATTCAGGGAAGTCCTGCAATGTGTGTTACATAGGACATTGGTCTAGATCAGCACTATTATGCCTTCCAAACTTGTAACCTATGAATCTCAAGGAAAAAAGTGAAAAATAAAAGACACTCTCAACAGTCACTCTGACTTTCTGACAAACATAGTTATCAACATTTCCAAACAAATAGAGCCAGTTGTTCTTTTCTGCCTTGGAAAAGCTCATTAAGCTGTTATTTGTTTGGGCAACAAAGAGCCCTAGTAACCTGAAGGACTCAGCTGTTTAGTTTTGCTGCATGGAGGTCCAGTGGAGACATCAGCTGCAGAAATGCCCTACTCTGACCAATGCCAGAGAAAATATGATTGGAAAAGCACTGAGCTCATCCATTCTCCCAAGGCCCTGGTTGGATTACATCATGTGTGCTCTGTATAAAGGTGACTACAGTAGAGATGTGAGAGGGAAAATTGAGAGATTGAACCTGGTGACATAACTCCCAAAGTCTGTTCCCTTCGGTTACCTTCTCTCCTTCTCCCAACTGTCAGACTGACTACTTACAAAACCTTTTGTAATCTTCCTCTTCCCATTTTAACATATTTTTATCTGAAACCCATTATGGAGAAATATTTGTTGATACTTTCTCATTGGCAGCTTTGTAGCACTTTACTACTGACCAAAATGACGAGGCTACAGCTTAGACAACCCAGGAAATTACACATACGCATACAAAATAGGAGAAGATTAATATAATAAGTTTTGGAAGGGACATCTGCAGATCATTTAGTCCAGCACCTAGCTGAAAAACTGGGCTAAATTCAAATTTGGATTCAGAGAACTCTCCAGTCAAGTTCTGAATATCACCAGAGGATGGAAAACACACAGTGCCTCTAGAGTCTACATCTTCCAAAGCCACCACATATTTGCAGTAACTTCTTCAGGATGTGCACATTTCCATCTGACACACCACTTCTTGGGAATCCCTATGTTGGCTTGGCATCAGCTTGTGATCCTCATTAAAATAGCTCCTCAGCCCTTGACCGTTTGGCCCACATCACTTCCTGACTTATTGGAAATCAGGAAGAAAAGCTGGACCCAGAATCAGTAGTTTCTGTCTTCAGGCAGGAGGCAATCACATGTTACTGATTGGATCATAGGTTTTGGAAGTCTTCCATGGAAATCGCACAGCACAGCAGATTGTTCTGGCATCTTACAATCTCAGCCTTTCTGAATCAATGCTCTAGCTTTCTTCTATCAAATATTTTCCAGAGAAATCTTATTAATTTCTTTATATGATTTCAAAAACTTTACCACATGCATCCCTTTTGCACCATGGCACAACCCTTTCTAGCTATACCAACCCCCTTATTAGCTCTGTCCATGAAGCAATTGTGGCAGCCCATAAAGTTTTGGGTAGATTTGGATTGTCTGCTGGGTGGGGTAAAACAGGTTTCTAGTTTGTACTGCAGAGAGATTGTGCTTTTTTCACCCTGGTGAAAAGTCGTTATGATGATAGTTACAGAAAAATGTACAGCACTTGGGCAGCTGAAAGAAGGTGATACAGAAAACCGAGTAGAAAGCTGAAGCTCTAAAAGCGACCGCGATCTTCTGATTTCCTTACTGGAACAGAACTGGAATTAATCAATTCTAGGCCATGACTTTAGCATGATCTTAGCATCAGACTCATGACACTGGCAGCTGGAATATGCCTACCAATTAGACTGTGTGAAATAAAGCAATGGCCAGAATTTTAAATATAGGCTCTCAGCACACACACATCTTCCTTTAGACCTATGCATGTAGGTAAAACTCTCTCTTTTTCTTAGGATCTGAGCACTCAAAACCATCAACCCTAAACACAGCTGCTGGGAGCCATTCAGCACTTTTTCATACCTATTTATTTATTAGCCTAAATAAAAATGTCAGAGCCGAATGTTAATCTCCTGATTATGGAAACTTTTGGCTTGTGCCTGTTTAATTTCATTAGTACCTCAACAAAGAAATAAATCAGTCTGACAACTCGAATCTTCCTGACTGTTTCAGAATTGGGATACCATCAGGTAACAGGGAAAAACAGTTTGAAAGGAAACCCACACCCAAGATCATGTGTAGGAAACCACTGTCAGCTCCAGAAGAGGCAAAGACTATGAGCTGTCAGGTAGAGGAGAATACAGCAGTGTATTTATTTTCAACGTACAGGCAGCAAGGAATGGAAGACTCCTTCCAAATTTCCACGAAACTTTGAAAAACATTGTGTTTGTTTGTAGAAGTCAGCTGAAGTGCAAATGGTGCCAAAGTGAACCAGCTTTAAAAATCAGTAATGGCTTGATGCCTTACTCCTATGCAAGAGTTCAAGCAGAGAATTAGACAGGACAGTGAATGCCAACTGGAAGCAGGAACCTGTCCAAAACATTGCTGGAATTCATTCACTGATTGTTACAGCCCTGGCACCTCCACTAAACTGACAAGTGTTCATTGTCTGAAATGGCCCAGGCTGTACAAGTCATTAGATGATGTTGGTTTTATAATATCTTCTTGGAAAAATCAGAATCTCTGTACCAGATGCAGGAAAATATTTATCCTATTATAGAAGAAAAGCTATCATATAACACAAGGAAGAGAGAAAATAAAAACATAAGATTTAGTTGTGCTCCCTATCTTATCTTTCCCTCATCACATCCTTTCTGGTATTTCTACACTTATTTTGAGTAAAAGTGGCCTTAAGGTGCTTAATTTCACCTGTTCATATTCACTGATGTGCTAAAGAGCTTACTGACTGTATTTCCACCCTAAATCTCAGCTCCATGTCCTTTTCTTCTGCAACAACTCTTCTGGCAGAAGCAGCATCTGCTGCCAGTGCTCTGACACTCTCCAGTCCATACCTGCCACTTTGCCACCCAGGTGCTGCCAAGCAGAAAAGACCATGACTGAGCTCTTCAGATTTTACCTGGATCAAATCAGCTCACAACTTCAGGAATTACAGACAGACAGTGTGATTAAACAACCTTTTCCTCACTGGAAACTATAATAACAACTTGCACAGAACACTTTAACAAGACAAAAATAACCTAAGATCCTAAAAAATCCTCTGGGATAATCAGACAGCCTGTAGCTACCTCTCACATTACGTGTGGACAAAGAAGATGCAAGGATCGGGCATGAAGGTGATTGCATGCTAGATCTACAAAGATTTTGGTGATTTAGCAAATTTTCTGTAAACTGTGCCTACTGTGGGAGATTTCAGGATGTTGTTCCTAAAAGGCTGCTTTCTGCTTCAGCCATAGCATTAATCCTCTGTGAAGAGAAATATGGAGCTACAGCCTTCAGGTGCCTACAAGATAACGGTTAGAGCCAGTTCTGCTTCCACACTGAATTCCATGAAATAAAAAATACCCATGAAATGGAAAAAAAAAAAAAAAAAACACTGGCAGCACTGTCCTAATGGATGGTACATTCATCCCACAAAGCCAGATATACCCGACGGGAAGCATCTTATGGAATACCTCTCTCCCCATCCCTCCTACGTTTACAACTGTGCCCCCCCTCCAGCAGGGTTTGGCACCTGAAAAAATCAAACTAATTCAAATCACCAAGGGGCCAAAAGGAACAATTTTCTTCCCATTGCAGAGCTACCCAAGCAGCAAGCAAAACCACCTGGCTCCATTCCAGTTCATGCTCTTGGACAAGTCTCCAGACTCTCTTTTCCTACTCCTTTCATGTGCACACAGTAGCCAGAATTTGTCACCTTGCAGGCATGTGATAGTTACCCATTCTCACGACACCTTCCTGTGAATGTTTTTCATTTTTTCTTCTACAATCCAATAGATCTACAAAATATGGTCAAAAACAGGAGGTTCTTCAGAAGTTTTCTCTGAAAAAAAAAAAAGCAATGAGTTATGGTTATTAAAATAAGATGTAGTACTGCCTTGCAGACAATCTCTGGCTTTGTTTTTTCAGGCACTCAGCCAACAGAGAGACAAAGCAGTGAGCAAATCTGCAGAGTGCAAAGTCTAATTTGAAGAATAATTATTATCATTATATTGCGAGACCATGCTCCCTCACTGGGGCCTGCTTGAGGAGTTTCAGCCTCCAACTAACATTTGGCAGTAGGTTCAGAAAGTAGGGATCTGCAAGGCGCTTGCGAAAGTTACCAGTTGCAAAAGAGAGCAGAAGGAGGGAGATCTCTGGCTTTCAAATAGTATGTGGAGGACACTGAGGGACACCCTGTCTCCAAGGAGCATGAAAAATGAGAGCTGTCACTGGAGCAGGGCAGGAGCAGAGGGTGTTTATGGAAATGATGATAATCCATATTCCATCTCCACGCAAGCCTGGCAAAATACTCACTAACATTGTAAAACTGCAGTTTCATCCTGCTGAAGCTCCCTCAGATCTTTCTGTTTGTAAAGAGGAAGGGCTTCAAATCCAGTTAAGTACAACTTCTGCGAGAGATCCTGAGTCCAGGCCGGGCAACCTGTCTTGTGTCACCACCGTCCATCCTGGGCAATGCCACACTGCCAGAGAACAACCCCCGGAGTGACATCCAAAATCAATGCTGAGCACTCAGGCAGCCCCTCCAAGGCTGGATATCTGGGCATGTCAAAAGCTGATAGGAGGCATTAAATTTAGGGCAATGCATAAATCCCCCCTTCCCACTCCTGTGTGGAGCACAGGACTTGAGTCCTTAATAAGAACTGAAGCAGCGTAGAGCTGGTTTCACAAGATGTGTTATAAGCAGTAGGAATCAGGTTTGGGGTACATTTGAAAATCCTGTCTATTTAGGCACTCAGGCCTAAGTGATGGAGACATTTAGGTGAGTCTGACACTTGCAGCCTGCAACTTTTGCAGAGTGCACCGAGCCCCTTTGTTCACATCACAAAATTCATTTAAATTGTATTTAATACCCTCAAAATAGGAATGCCAGCCCTTGTGCACAGAGGGCTCCTCTCAATTTAAAGTCTGGCAAAGGTAAAACCCAAAGAAAACAAGAGAGCAATCCCACAAAGCAATGCAGTATAGCTCTGTACTGCAACAGCTCATCTGTATCAACAGCTGATAGAGAAAAAGATAAATGTTGGCCACAGACACCAGGAATTACCAGAAGCCACAAGAAAAAAAAGAAAAACAAACAGTAAAAAACCCCAATAACAAAAACAACAACAATAATAATAATAATAATAATATTTTTTAAAATATATCCTTTAAAATACAAGAGCCACAGAAGGAATGCAGTAATATTCCTCTTTAACACTGATCAGGAAAGATACAAGCTGTAAATAAAATCATTTCAGGAGGCTGGTCTGAGTTCCACACTGAGCCCAGCTCAGATACATGGAAGGGTAGTGCCCGGTAAGTGGGTCATTTTGGAAAGGCTTGAGCTTTGTAGAAGTGCCCATGAGCTCTGACATATCCTTGACACATGTCTACACATCCTCAAAGCACCTGGGCAGAGACAAACATATGGCTCTGAAATCTCCCAGTGACCTCATTATCCGAGGGTCACTGACTGGGGCGGCTCTGGCAGCTCCCGTCCGCCCGGGGAGGTTTTAACCCATGACTGCTCATGTGGTCTGAAATGGTGAAGACAAAGGATTCCTCTCAGGCATTTAATTGAAAGCAGTCAAAGGCAGAAGCTTTGAGATTTCCACTTTTTCTGAATGAAGTAGTATGAATGGGTGAAGCCAAAAAATTTGCAATATAGCTGTTCCAGCACAGACAGTGGGAGAGGAAAACTTGCCACCCCACTGCCCGAGCAGTGGGGCAGTGAGACTCCTGCATTTCACTCCTTATGGCCCTTTCATCCTTGGCCTTAAACCCCCCTAAGCCACCTGCTATGAGCGGCTAAGAGGAGAGAGTAGCATGCTGCTGAGAAACCACAAAACACAGCAGCTCCTGGGAAAACAGGGTGTTCAGTGAGGGCAGCTCCCTTCCGAAGTGGAAGAGGCAATGGTTCATCTTGGGCAGCTGACAGCTGATAAGCAGCAGGCAGGAGGGAGGAGAGCAACCCCCTCCCATGCCCAACACTTCTGCTGAGAGGTGCTGGCAGAGCTTGTGAGGACAGGGACAGAAATAGCTGTGTCCAACTGCAGCAAAAGCTGCAGGACACTGAGGCTTGTGTTAGCACGTCGATGCCGAGGCAGAGAGCACACTCACAGCAGGCCAAACCACAGCCACCAAGGCAAGGTCTGGCACTCACCAGCAACCTGCTTTAGTGGAGAAACCTGTAGAAAGGCTGGATGAAACAAAAAACAAACCAAAGCCAGGAACTGCACTCAATCACATACTCTTGTTTCCCTTGGGTGACAAAGGTATACTCGCCTACCTGTGAGCTGCAGAGCAGCCCGCTGGCCAGCTCCTATTTTCAGCATCCCTTGTTCACTTCTCCTTCCCCATAGCAGCCGTAATATTTGTTTACTTACAAAAATAATATTATTTTTATATGAATATATATCAACATCCAGATAAAAATCACTGTAATGGTCCTCTTTATGGGCTTGTCTAGCCCATTCATTTCAGTAATTTCCCCAAAGCTGGACGTTAGAGGATAAGTCTCCACTTTTTCAGCACTTCAACATCAGAAATTTGCATGATGTCTTGCAGTCTGGCATTGGTTTCTCCTGAACTTGCTGCCATCCGTAAACTGAACACTGCTGGAATTCAGGGACCCAAAATGCCTGTGAAACAGTAAGGCTGCACTAGATCATGGAGAGGTGGTCCCTGGCAGGTGGGGTAGGACAACAGCTGTCAGGAAAGGTCCTCCCCTAAAGCCTGGTTCAGCAGTGGGAATGAGCAGTGACAATAACCTAGAAGTGCTGTCAGTATAAAACAGGGCTCAAAGAAAGAAAAATGCTCAAGTTATCAATGTACCTACCTATAGTCTGCAAAATTTTGCTCTGTGTTTCTATAAGGAAGAATATAATTCTGAAGGCAATGGAGAACAGCACTGCTACCATATCCTGGGCTGACAGTGGCATCAGCCCAAGCAAGAAGACATAGTTAAGATCTTCCAGAAAATTGCCCAAGTTATTCTATGTCTGGCACAGCCTCCAAGTGCATTCCTCTCTGAAGTTACAAAGAGATTTGCTATTAACCTTATCCAGGCCAAAGTTCTATCCAATATTTTGATTATGAAGTCCACCTTTATTGCAGTATTCTGAATATAACTTTACTTTATCTTGGCTTCTGGGCCCCACAAAATCCCGTTATAATTAATCTTACTTCTACGATAACTCTGGCTCAAAGGATGCTGTCATAATGACCATGAATATAATTGCCTCACCATGCTGCAAGCTGTAGTAAATCATCAGCCACCACAGAAAAGATCAAAGTAGGCTAATTAAACTGTATTCTCAGCTGTCTGCTGCAGACATTTCAAACTGCTTTGACTCCCAGCTGGAAATCAGTGCTTCACAAGAGTTAAAGCAACTCTGAACAAAGACCAAGAAAAATATATACTTGTACTTAAACAGCTGTTTAGTCTGTCAAACTGCAATAAAATGCTGAAAACACGACTGGTAGATAATGAATAATACAGTCAAAAGCATCAATAGGAATCATCCAGCTAGTGAGAAACAGGAAAGTAGGTACCTATTGTATTGAATGGTCTTGATTTCAGTCATGTAAAAACAGCACGCCCTAATTTTCTTAATTAGAAAAGTATAAAACATAGAAGTTCTTGGCAAACCTCTTTGGGTTATTCACAAATATAACTGGCTTCCCAATGAAGAAATTTTGTGTTTGCTAAGGACATTTATTAATTTTAGAACAACTGGGACTGTATTAAAGAGCTGATCCTTGATCCCTCTGCCCAGAGTTAGAAGTCAGATTAACTTGAAGGAAACTATCCCTCTCTCCCAAAGACTTCCTAAATTAACAAATATTTGCAGCATGGGGCATAAATGAAGAGCAGATAAATTCACATTTTTAACTAATTCACAAAGAGACTTGGATTTTAAAAGTGAGTTATCTGAATCATAGAACTTGTTCCATGTCAATGCAAAACACCTGATGTTCCTATGGAATTAAGAACTGGCACTAAGATGCTACTTGGGCTTTTCAGTGTTGGGATGAATTCTGGGTGGCCATCACAAACTGCAGTGGGTTGGCCCTGGCCTGTTTACTACAAAATATGTTTCTGAGTGGTATCAGTGATTGATGCAGATGAAGCTGCCCTGACTGACTCACCAGAGTTCAGTACAAATCTCAGAAGGTCTATGGGGTTTGAAGAACTGTTGTTATCCTGCATTTCTTCACAGAAAAATGAAGGTGGTTCACCACTTCATTACTGCGGGAAGAACCATTGCTCAAGTATGATAAGAATAACCTTTTACACAGACTCCTGCTCAGCCCCAGAAAGAGCTGTGCTGTCTTCCTCATTATTAAAAGTGTAGAAGCCTCTATTATGAATGATGACCTAAAAATGGAGTTAGTGAAAAAAAGAAAAAATGCATGGTTCTGAAATTGTGATTAAAAAATTAAATACTTTGGTGAAGAATGAATATTTTATTTACAAAAGCAGTCTTGATGCAACTTGATCCTCATCCTACCAATTTCTTTTAATAACACATTTTCCTACATGCACAACAGCCTCCACCACTCACAGTGATCTTTTTTCTCCCCTCCCCTCTTCAGATTCAGGGAGGCAATGCCACAGACCTTGCAGGGAGTGGTGAGGAAAGAGAGAGCCCAGCAGGGGAGTTCAGCTCAAAAAGAAAGGAAAAACTGTGCATTTCAGCTGCAAAACCTGACAAGACAACAAAGAAGCATTCCTAAATCAATGTATTTCTGGGTTTGGAAATAACCCAAGATACCTTTTTTTTTTCCCTCCAGGACGTGGAATTCATTAAAAAATTGTTTTCCAGAAAACATAACTCTAAAAAATGTGTAAAAAAATATTTCCCCTCCAAAGATAAACCCCATCTTCATATCAGGCTTTAATGTCTTTACTCTAAAAATTCCAGATGAAGGATTCTTCTGTTTAATTTCATAAGACATCAGCAAAACCATTTTTTGGCAAATTTTATTTTACTTATACTACCAAAATACTGCTTTTTGTGTTGAAAGTCAGATGGATTCAAAATACGTCAAGGACGGCTGTTAACACTACATCTCTATTTCCATGCCATAGGCAGAACCAGAAAATCCAGGGAAAAGTTGCTGTCATCAGTGGAGATCAACTCTTAAAAATCCTTCCAGAGCTTCACCCTTTTCCCTCGGTTGTGCACTTGCAGGGGTTCCTGTGTGACAATTAAAACATCTGCACGTGAAGTAGGGCAAAAAGGAGGCATCGAGGATGTTGCATGCAGATCGGGTCCCCAGTAAGGTAATCTATTTATCAGGAGAAGCAAAAGCAGAAAAGAAGATATTACCATTGTAATCACAGCTATCTCCCACAGCAGCAGGAAAATGAATGTCTAAAGGCAAGTAAAATTTGGGACTTTTTTTCTATTTGGTGTGGTGATTAAGCCCAAACAATCATCTCAGTGTGGCTCAGCCCAAATACTATTTTATTGTTATTAGGAGAAATGAAATCAGAAAGGTGAGCTTTGGGCAAAATGAAAATAATTGCTCAGACCTAGTTAGAACATTATTTTCTTTCCAGACTATTTCACTCCTTTTATAAACCTCTTTTTTATATGTTTATTTTGAAATGGTAATACTGCCTAAAAATTACAAGTCCAAAAATTAAATTTTCAACTCATGGAAAGGAATCATTTTCTATTACCATTTTCTTTTGCATCTCCCCCACTTTTGCTATATCCAGTGCACACTGTTGACTCCGTCCTCACAGTAGGGATTTCTCTGGCCAAACTATAGGCACCCCTCAGTCAGACTTCTCCATCTCCATAAGGCTCAACCCAGCAGAAAGGTGGGAAGTGCCTTGGACAAATTACACCTCAGAAGCACCTATTTCTCCCACTGACTGTAAAAAGCCTCCAAGTAACCAGCTCAGATGGCTCCTTCCAACATGCCAGTGTTTCAAGGTCAGTGAACTAAATACCACCCCTGTAGCCTGCCCTTACTACAGAGTTTGTGTTTCTGCACCAAGAGGAGTTGCCCAGCTGCACTGCAGCAGCTTTGAGAAGTGGCTGACATGTATGGCCTTTGTGGTCTGGGTTATTCCAGATTTATTTCCACTCCAACCAAATAGGCCTCTTTAGTTCAGCTCTAGTTATTCCAGTTTTGGCCGTAAAACAGGAGTGTCCCTTAAGTGGCTCTTTGTTCTTTACACAGCATTAGTAATAAGAGCTGTGCTTATTAACTCTTTGAAAGAAAAATTCAAGGCTGAGATATTCAAGGCTGAGTATAATATTCAAGGCTGTTAAGTAGGAAACACTTTCCCAGTTATCAGTTCCACAAAATACCATTCTTTTATAACTGATTAAAACAACATCTAGATGTTTCTCCAAGCAGAGCAACCTCAGAGAGTATCCTAGGAGCAAAAGACAAAAAAAATAAACTGTATCTATTCTTTAGTTAGGTCTGTCCATCAATTCTCACCTGTCCTCATGTCCCTGTCTTTATATTTTCCCTGTGATGTGTACAGGACAGTTGGACCTGGGAGCATGAGAAGGAGAGGAAGCAGTATCCAGAGCCAGGTGGAAATGGAGGAGCAATGCCTGGGGCCCCAGGCAGTACTGGAGTACAAGAAATGTCCTTTAGAGTGCAGTGCTTTGCTTGCAGCAGCATCAATAGAGTATACTGCTGGGAAAAGCTCTGGACATTTTGTGCAGGCCACTGCTCTTGTACATTACCAGTGTCCGAGGTCACTGGATTAGGGACAATGGAAGACACAACCCTGACCATTCCCTGTAACATCCATTTTGTCCATGAACTCATCTAAGCTTTCACTCTGCTTGCAGACACCACGTGCCCTCCAATGGCAGCATGTTCCACTGGTTCATTATACAGCCTGTAAAATTTCCCTCATTTTTGTTCCAAGACGTAGATCAGATTTATCAAAGGCTAGAAGTATTCCTTTCTCTCCACTGATTTGCAAGGGCACTTACATGCATCATTCAGATGATTAAGGAAGGTGAGTCAGTGTTCACTTCTTAAACATATTTCTTAAGCTTGTGATTGCATACCATAGTATTTTTAATTGTTTCTCTTTAATTGCTAGTTATAGCTAGAAGGCAAAAATTCCTACTTATGTATGTATAGACCTATTTAGGGAGGCATGTTCTCCTCTGTGTTTCCACCAGAGCTTACACAAGTCATGTCCTTCTTCCTATATCAGGAACATTCATAAAAACTAAGTGTATCCATAAGAACCTCTGTGTCCAGAATTTTTTTTGCATATGACAATTTAATCAAACCTCCCATCTCCCAGTCCACAAATCTCAGTTAACTTTCCAGAATTTCAGATTGCTAGCACTAACCTCAGGGAGTGCACGGATGACTGTGGTGATTCAACTAGGGCTTACTTCCAGGAGCCACCCAGCCTCTGGTGTTCTCTCACTCCCCCTCCTCAGCAAGGCAGGGGGAGATTTAAAGATTAAAAATCTCATGGCTTGAGATAAGGACAGGGAGATCATTTACCAATCATTGTCACATTAAAAAAAAAATTAAAACAAAACCCTCACTCAATTTGGGGAAAAATAGTTTGATACATTGCCAATTTAAAAATAGGGTAGGATAGTGAGAAACAAAAGCAAAATTAAAAACACCTTTCTCCTTGGTCCCCTGCTTCTAGCCTCAGCTTCACTCCTTCATTCTCAGCTCTTCAGCTTCCTCCTAAAAATGGCTCTGCCAGTCTTAGAAAGCACTTGACGGCATTTCAGTTCATGGTTTTTGCATTTCAAATCTGTAAATCTCATGTATTCCACTTCAAGACAGCTATTGGTAGTTTCACTCATGCTGAACAGTTCTTTCTCCTAGCTACAATAACAGGACTGTTTGAGTAAGCTCTTTATGAGAGGTGAGAAGAGTGAGAAGAAGCCTGCTGGCTTTTAGACTGAAACTTCAAGTCAGAGAAAAGCCGTAAACACAGGTTTGAACTGTCCCACTCTTTTCCCCACCTCAAATAAATACAACTACAGCAGGGGAAAAAAAGCAGATTCCTACAGTCTGAAGATGAGGTTCCCTTTAACCTCTTAATGGACTGCATCCTGAGGTCTGTCAGTAGCATCACACACACATCCCCATTATCGAGCATGAAAGATCAAGTAGAGAGTGGGGGAGAGAACTGATTTCCCGTCCACGGAGTAGCAGCTCCAGCACAAGTCAATGTTATCTGGAGCACTAAAGTGGAGCAGGGCACTTTAGGATAAAGGCTTAATGCTTTATCTGCTCACATAAATACTTTCAGATAAAAGAAATTGGATGGAAATAACATTCCAACTGTGACACCAACTGACAGGAGTCAGGGAGTGCCGAAGATAAGGCCACATCCTTTACCCTCTGCAAAAAAAGGAGAGAAAAGGCCGTGTTCAAGTTAAGACTGATACATTAGCTTCATTTGTGAGTTATCACCCCATGTGCCCTGCGTACAGATCCACATGGACATGCGGAGGCAGATTCACTGGGAGAGACATCTTTCAACACCATAGAATTTTGTCGATCACGAGCTCTTCCTTCAAAGACATCAGCATAGGTACCAGTTCAGCAAGATACCTGAGCAGGCCCTTCAGATGCTCTGCTGTGTGCAGAGTTTGTGAAGCCATGCCCACCAACTCTGAGTTTTGACTAGAGGAACAAGCTCTTCTCTCAGATTTGCCCCTTCAGGTGCCCCTCTGGAAGCATGGCTCCATTTCTCCTCCCACTGCCCATTTCTCTCAGACAAATCTGTGTGAGTCCAGCTCCTGCTGGCAAAATTTCCAGCTGGCTTTACTGGAGATTTTTGACTTAAAAAGAAAGAACAGATCCCCAATTTTTATCCCTGCATCATCTGGAAAATGTCAAATTGTCGTTCGCTGAGAATTTGCACAAGGGAAGATTTTATTAAGCTGAAATGAGAAAAAGGAAGAACACATCAATTTGTTCCCAAAACTTGCCATGGATTTTGGCTGGATGTTGTGAGATTCTGCTAGCCTTGACCTCATAGACCAAGAAAAGAAAACTCAAAAAATGCAGCAGGTAGGGGTAATTTTAAAAAGATGAGGGTAGAGAGGACTCTGCTTTGAACATGTTTTTATGACCAAATACCAAGAATGCAGACAGCTAGAGGTAGGATAAATTGCCTTATAGAGTGTAGCACATAAACACATAGGGATCTGACTTTGATATAATCATAAATAATTTCCTGTAGTTCCCAAAAGTTGTCCCTGACAGCTCTCCAAGCAAAGACTGGTTCAGACGAACATCTGAGCATAACTCCTAGCAAGTGTTTGGTCCTGTTGAAATAAATAGCTGACTAAATAGCTTTAATGAATTGGAATTCAGTAGCTGTGTGAAACAAATGGGGAATGTTCATAACCAGCAAGCACTGCAACAAACAAACCCTGAAATAACCCAGACGATATGTCCAACTTCTCTTACATTTGAAAGGTAACATTAAAGGCATAAACTTTATCACTGCAAGATAAATGCTCCATTTCTAAGACTACATCCTGACCCTGTCAAGTCAACATGAAAAATGGGTGCAGACAAAAATTAAAACAGAAGGAGGGACTTGTTACAAATTGCAAGTGTGTAGTATCTCAACTAAGCACTTTGTGACTCAGAGTTACCACTGCTTCACAACATTAACAAAGGTTCCACTCAAATATTTTTAAACTAAAAGCATTCATGTTTTTTCCTTTTATCAATGGGGAAAAAAAGTAATCCCAATCACAAAGATAACATTCCCTTTAAATGTTATTCTTTTCCTGGAACATGAAAAACAGCAAACCCTTGCACAACAGATAGATTATGGGCAGCCCAGCTTCTTACAGAGCCTGGCACACTAAGTCCATGACCATCTAGAGGTCAAAAGACACATTTGAAATACAAATTTTAAATACTAGTAAATAATATCCACACACATGATTGTTAAGGTGTCAGCTGACTACAGTGTGTTGACAAATGGCTTTCAGCCATTTTGGTACAGACTGTAATATGTTAATTCAAGTTCGCAAAGGCAATAGGCAGATTTATAGAAAACATGTCCATAAAGTGATACTAAAAAGACTAACCAGGATATTAAAAGGATGAGACTTAAATGCTGTCCCGATAAATCATCTTCTTTGCCACTGCTGGAGATTAAATACTAGACTAGAATGACCATGGGTCTAAACAGTACAGTGTTTCTTACACTATCATTTATAACTATTTGTGGTTAGTTAAGCCTAGCAAAACAGTTCCATGCTGCCAAAACCTCTGTGTTTAAAAGTTTGTCATGCTCACACACTCTGGGATCTAAAATTTCAATAGAAGCTTTGCAAGTACTTCCACATATGGAGCTCTGCTGAATCTCCAGTGTTGATGCAGATCATTTCAAAATTTCACACACCTGCTCAGCTTTCTGGCATACATATACCTGTTTTACCAAGTCATCTTTTGCAGACCTCTCAGGACCAATCTACAGATTACCATGTGCCTCAGATTGAAAAACAGCATATCTTGGGAGAATGAGACTCAAAAACTGACCCTCTGGGCAAGTTGCAGTTCAAGAGTAAGACCCCAGATATCTGAATACAGATACCTACTTGTGAGCCAGCAGTTCCATTATAGAAAGAAAGGGTTATCAGTTCAGTTGCCTAAACACTGGGGTTCTGCCATCAAAGGTGCCTATATCTGGGCCCATGTGGGCTTGGAGAGTCAACACAGAGTTTATAGGAGACCCATACTTGCTTGGAGCAACAGAGAGAGCCAGAAAAATTCAGGATGGCTGAGGTCACGTTAAACGATACTGAATGCCTAAAACAACTGAGTCAATTCAGAGAACAGCTCACCTTAGCAGAGAGACAGCTACTGGCTAGACAGCTGACTGGTGCCTGGAAGTTTAATGACAGAGTTGAGTCAGCTGGTGATTCAGTTGCCCAAGCAGAAGTATCTGCCACTGGAGGTGTCCCAGAGTGTCTGAGACATCCACACAGGGTTGATGAACAGACAGGTGTCTATCCAGAGTACCAGCCATACACCAAGAGTATCCTGGACACCTCAGGTATGCTTAGAACCCTGTGAAGAAGCAACTGACTACTGCTTTCAGCCTCCTGTACCAGCAGTTGGACACTTCACTTACAAATACACGCCAAAGTCTACACGCTTTCATATTGAGAAGAAACCTGCCCATAGGGTTCTGTCTTGGTGATGAATGCACACTCAAAGAAACAGCAACTGTAACCCATAGGCCTAGATGAATTCACCTCTGCTGTTCCTAAATGGAACGTGTGTCCTTACAATATATTTTAAATGGGGTGATTACAGGCAAAAAAGCACTGCCTCCATCTCACAAAGGCACCTTACATTGGCAGCATCAAATGATAGATAAGATGGGGCACTGGGGCTTTGGGGAGGACATAACACCTACATGGGAGCAGATTTCCATGCAAATGGAAGGATGGGTGCATATTTATCAACAGGGTTTAATCAGTCTGACTGATTGCTCTGAGTTAGCATACTGCATCTTTATTTTTGGCCTGTGCTGCCACTACAGCAGTAAGCTGCCGCTGCACAGAAGTTCCAGTTTCAGGTTAAGCACAATTTAGTCACAGCCAAATATTTCAAGATAATTTCAGAAGAAGATTTAGTGCCACAATCTATCATAGGAGATCAAGCCTAAATCCATAATACATAATCCAAGGCCCATCCATTCCCATATGAATTACTATTCAGAGTATGATTGGTTTAGCAAAGATTGTCATTCTTTATAGCCTTGTCTTTTTCTGTTGATTCCATTGACAGTGGCTGTGTTGCTGAAGGCTCAGCTGTCCTGAATTTTTTTGCACTTCTCTGCTTCCATTGGCTGCTTCTCCACAGAGAAGCAACTTAGCCTGACACAGCAATAGCTTTTGTTTTACATCCATTTTCCAGGGTAGAAATATTGTCTGTGGAAAAAAAATAAGAGTTTTCTATCAAAGAGGATGAACATTGCACGCTATATTCCATCATCTTTTAAATGGGCCACAATTTATGACTGTCTCAGTCTCGCCTCTTCCATGGCATTGTTCCATGGGAAGAGAAGTAGAGGGAAGATTGACCTTGCGAGGCTCCAAATGCAAGAGTGTTTGTAGAAAAGGAGCACTTGCTTATTATGACTTTCCTGATCTGTCAGAGAAGAGCACATGGTCAGAACAAGGGAAGTCTAGCCAGGCAATAAATATGGAGTGAAAAAATACATTAACACACTCACTTACCACACACAATGTCACATAAATCACGTGGAGTACCATCCTCTCGGGCTGAACTGTAGCTGAGTGTGGCGAGTTTAGCTTTCTAGCCCTTGAGACTGTTTGCATGTCTGAGAGCCTGTTAAGAGCTGAGATGTGAGGTTGACCTCTTTTCTATACAGATCTCTACTGAGGGCAGAAACAGCCATATTTTCACCCAGTGCTGGGCAGAGGGTTGCAGACAAGGCACACTTAAATGCTGAGCTCTCATTTGCACATCATGCCCTATTTTCTAGATTTGTGTCTTCCTACATGATAATTTATGTAGGTTGAAAATAATTATTTATTCTTTCTGTTTATGGAAACTCAGCACCAAGACTCTGCACACGCTGCTTCTTTCTGACCTTAGAAGGAAGTAAGAGCCAGTGGGGTTAAAAAAAGTAAGAAAGGTTCCCTTGCTAGTCCTTGGTAGTGAACTTGCCTTCTGATTATGGCTCCAGCCAAAATCCTTATTTCATTCACAACTACAATTATTTTCTATTTTGAATTCTCCTTCCTTTTTTTTTTCTAAACAAGTCAGACCTCCTGTTCATTCTTTCTTTGAACAGAGAAAAGAATCGCTGAAGTTTCCTTTTTCCTAACATCTCTACAATAGCTTTATACCCTCTCTGTTAAAGCACCCTTGTGGTACAGCAACAGACATTTCCCATCTTATGGAGGAAAGCATCCTTAAAAACTAAAATCAGAAAACTACTAGTGTCAATGAGCCATGAGATCACTCTCAAAAATATATCAGCAGTATATATGGATGTTACAACTGAAACATAATGCCCTAGAGCTTCTGCTTGTTCTAAGAATGTTAAATTTCCCTCTACTATGGTTAAACCCTACTAAGCCACCATCTGCCACATACGGTTTTGTTTCTGACTTATCTAAGTGGAAATTCAGAAAAAAATCACCTGGAATCAGGTAAGTTCCTTCTTACATTCAGTGAGCATAAAAGCCAAAGAAAAGCAATAGAACTACGAGTAAGGTAAGATTAAAATTGCTTTAGTGATCTTTTTCTCCAGGATGAAGGAAAGTTGAGAGGAAAAGAAGCTCTGGCAATTCATTTTTGCATGCACCCTTCCCTTATTTATACATAACCTGAATTTCTGGGGGGCTACAGAAGTGCGCTGTTAACAACACAGAGGTACGCTCAATAAAACACATAGGCCCCCATTAAGATTCGTGCAGCCTCTGCTTCCTGATGTTCTGTATCTCCAACCTGCACCAATGCAATTCCTGTTTGCATTTCCAAAGCATAATCCTACTCTTTTTACACATAAATTATGATGGGGTGAGTTATTATTACACAAATGAATGAGGCTTCCAGGAACATGTCTTAAAAAATCATAGTAACTGTATTATGGCACATGCATAATACCATGCTATTTAGTGATAGACCATAATCCTCATTTCAAATCATTATGGTCTATCATATCAATAGAGCCTTAAAGCCTTGGGAACTAAGAGACCACAGTGGTTTCCCTGGAGCCAGTCTGTAGTATTGCAAAATACAGCTGTTACATGGAGACAACTTCAGGCCAGATATTCATAACTGCTGAATTTTTTTGGAAAAACATCATTGAAAAAAATATAGTAAGCATCCTTGTGAAAGAATAACTGCATGTTTTTATATAAACACATCACTATAATAATCTACCTCACAGAATAATGGGATTTCAGGCTCAAAATCCAAAGGATATTTGCTACTTTTTTTTTTTTTTTGCATAGGTATCCATTATACTTGAATGCAGCTTCCCTTGCAAGACAAAAATTTGGGGCCTAATTTTGATATTTGGCAGTATTTCATGGCACAGCTTTATAAAGTGTTGTAAGTGCCAGCCTATCATAAGGGATGAGGATAGCCTTAATTTTGCAAGGCATAACTGCCCAGCATGCAATCATTGTAGAAGTGAGTTTGGCAATTATACTTTACAAACAGAAATGCAGTGATTAAATCTGATGATTGATAACTCTACCCAGATATTTGGATCAGTAAAATCAAGTTCTAAAATTCATAGATTTTTCTCATGGAACTCACAACAACAATACACCATTGCTATAATACAGCAAAGATTAACACGCAAGTTTTTAGCCTGAGCACAGCTGTACATGTGTGTTAATATGTGTATCCCTGAAACTAACATTCACTTTGACCATTGATCCATCAAGTGACAGAGCACACATAATTTAAGACTCCTTTTTCCATAGCAAAGTCATCATTGTTACACTTCAACCGCTTACTGAGCAGATGTTACGTACCACTGCATCCTAGTACTTCAAGATTCCTTCTACTTCCTAATGAGTTGTCCATATTCCTGGTGACTACAGTCCTTGTGATTGTGCCAGGAGCATGTCTTGCAATGAGACACCCTGGCTAGGCTTTGTTTTGCAAAGAAATTTATTTCCTCATTTTACAGGCTATGCATCATTCTTCATTTTACAAGCAGGGTGGAGACCCCCAAGAAGATGAGATGGGCATCTCAGGAGGCTCTCCTAAATAGCAGTGTTTTCAAATAAATAAATCACCCTGCAGCTCAGAGATTTGCTTTACAGATACACGAGTGCCCACATACGTGCTCACAGCTCCTCCTTCCACCTAAGGCTTTCTTTGTTCTCTGTTATTTCTCAGGGAGTACAGTATATCAGTTCCTATCCTGGCTTTCCATCCACCAAATCACGAGAAGTTGTTTTCTCTCAACCTTTGGGAACCTCACAATCAGTGACTCCTTCCCTAACGTTTTGAGTAGGTTTGGAGGGTTTTTAACTGTTCACAACCAAACACAAGACCGTATGGTAATGAAGTGGAAATCAAAGAAAAGCAACATCCGCCATTCAAAAACAGCTTTTACTGACATTACAAAATAACACAAAGCCTGTCAGTATGCTCATACTCAATGTGTTAGTTTAGGCCCCTTTTCCTAAACTTGGCTTTTTCATAGCCACATATTTTACCTAGAAAAATGGCAATAAACTCCCAAGTTTCCCAAAGTAAGTCCCCACACACATCTGCTGGTTTCTTTCCACACGGGCTGTGCAACTTGGGCATCGCAGGCTCATCACAGCCCCATCCCCCAGCAGATATGTGGAGCTTTTCTCTTCCCAAGCATCACAGAAGTGCTGGATTCTGAGCTAACACTTATCTGACAGCAGACTATGAATAAGGGTCTATAATATCAAAGAGGAAGAAAATGCTGCTTATTTCTCACAGTGCAATCACTTCAGGGTGCCTAAGGAAGCCAGCAAGCACCAGGTTTAAAACAAACCCAAAGAAAGCAATATTTACCTTGAGTATAAGCACAGTGTGGGATTCCCTCCAAAGAGCACTGTGAAGCCTTAAAGCATTAACTGGATCCTCAAAAGAAGCGCTTCAAACTCCCTGAATCTATCCATGACTGCTAAAATCCATCCTTTCTTGGATGGGGAAATCTCCAAACTCCTGGTCATGAGAAGTGGGGAGGATAAACTGTGGAAATAATCACATAAAATAATAGTCAAGGACTTACTTTCTCTAGTGCAGCAGCTGCTTCTGCCATCAGTGGTGGTGGGAGATACATGTTCCATGTTATTTTCAATCCTTTCATTGCCAGCAAAATCCCAAACCTTTGAAATCAAGTTACAGCTGGTAAGTAGAGGCACAGTTTCAGTTACTTAGCTTTTAAGTCCTTTAACAGAATGTATTCTACTTCAGTTGGGAATTCCCTAAAAAAAAAACCCCATATAATAGTAATCTTCAACAGAATAATTATAATTTACCAACAACAGTTTAAGCAGTTTATTTATGTTTGCATACGCATTTTTGCAAAGATTTTAGAACCAAAATGTTCTTTTTCTTACAATTAGCTACTAGTGTAATAGCTAATACTTTACTAAGTTTATTAGGCTAATAACTTACAGAGATCTCTGATTTAAAAAACAGAATCAACAAGAACAAAAAGTCTGTGAAAATTATCGTCAGGAATCTTTTTTTTCTGATTGCATTTCTTGGTCCAATAAAAGTTTTCGCACTGGCTAACTTACCATAATTCTTGTCTTCATTTTCATACTTTGGTTTTCTACTTGTCATGTGATTCCCATTTTCTCAAATATGATTAATGAGTGAAAAGTATTGCTTTCATACTACAGCATACATCATTTGAACCACAAAAATATGAAAATATCTCTGACCAAGATCTCAGACAGACTCTACAGTTAATCAGACTCTCCCTGCCCTGGAGGTGGGCCCAAACCAAAATCTCAGCTTCAGACAGTATGAGACTTTTGGAAATTTGCTATGCAGAGTTAAGTACCGCCATTTAAACTCATTTCTAATTATAATAGCCTGGATTTATAATGCAAATGTACTGTATATCCTGAATCTACACTGTGGAGAGTCAATGGCAAAAGTCCCACAGACTCCCACAAGAGTCAGCATCATCTTCAGAATGAAATCAACAAAAATAGTTACACATTTGTATTTATTTTCATTTAAGTGGAAACCTGCAAATCCTTTCTATGTTTCCTTGCAAAGTAAAATATTTTTAATATATAATCAATCCTGTAGTTCTTAATCCACAAATAGTAGCAATGCTAAAAACCTGCAGCTTCCTTTTACCACAATAATATCTTCCTTTTACATCTCAATTTCTGTATGAGGCTTTTTTCACTTCTTCTGAGCTCTAGAAGATGCCTTTGCATTTGCTATCACAAAAAAGTCCCATAGCAAGCTGTATGGGTATGAGCATTCTTAAAGCCACGCAGTCATCCCCGCTCTGATTTTGTCAGTCTGCTGTGGCTACATGTAGGCGAAGTAGAAAGTCTCCTGAGCTCAGGGAAAGCCTCAGATGCAGTTAGTTGTTAACTCTCAGTGCCCACATTTATTTCAATCCATATCCCAACGTCTGGAGCATGAGTCTATCACCACTGAATTCTCATTCTCTTTTCTGGCTTCTAAGTCTTTACAGTAACCCCCCAATAAATAGATTTTACCCATTCTTTTAAGAAGCCCACAGTGTATATGGGAAAATACACATCATTTTCCAGTATGAAAATATCCCAGCACACAAGCCAAGAAATGTACATCTTGAAGCCTTAAAGGATTAAATCTGTTTTGGCAGTTACTGTAAATACAAAGGAATTCCACAAAATTTATAACTGCAGTGCAGTTTAACAAGCCTTCAGGTTAAGATCATGTTCCCTCCTTTCAGTTCAGACTGTGTGATCCTTTTAAGAGGGATAAAGGGTTTGCAAAAATCATGTAGTGAAATTAAGATTGTTCATAAACCAAGTGATAAGCATGGCATTACTGTCTGTAATGCATCTTCAGTGTTTCCTAAATGCACATGTGCCTTCTCGTACTTCCAAAGGTGTGGGCTTTGTGAAGTGACTAAATTTAATGGGAAGAAGAAGTCTACATCCATGAACACTGAGTTCATGGCTGACTGCTGGGAACTGGGTTGTAGGGTTTGTAAAATATTGATGGAAAGTTTTTGTACTTGAAGTTTGAAAGTCTCCATGAAATTACATCAGCTTTGCTAATAATTATCACATTCTGGATGTTGAAGTTAAGGACAATATATTTGACCTAAAATTCATAAGTATGAATTCTGTAAGAAACTTCAAAAGAGAAAGTTTTGCCCTCAAACAGCACATGGAAAGTAGGTTAAATTAAGTAGAAAATAACAATATAGTATATCAGACCTTTACAGCCTAGAGTGGGAAAATAACATCTTTGCATTGGCAAAACTGGAATTCTGTAAAGGTGGAACATCTCCTGACAGTGTGGCTTAAAATTCACCTTCTGTAAACCCACTGAGTGTCCAGTGTTATACCAATAACCGTGCTGGAAGAGGTCAAAACCAAAGACACTGTAAGTAAGAGAAAATGAGACTCAGTTTTGAGACCAAATTATTGGCTGATTTTCCATGGGGAAAATCCATTTTGGCATGTGCTATTGTAATAGGCAGCCATGTCAACAGTGAATTTATGGCAAATTTTAAACACATCTAACACACTTGCCAAGTATTGAAGCACAGGGTTTCGCAGCTAAACTCAAGATACCATTTTTTTGGCAAAAACAATTGGAAAAAATTCTCAGTATTTCTAACAGTTTCTTTCAGCATTTTCTGATTAGCCTTTTTTAACCCTTTATTGTTGAATATTGTTTTAATTCCAGCAATAGCCTACATTTTTTCCACAGGTTTTTGAAGACGGGAAAAACCAGGAGGTTTTCTTACATATTCCATATTTGCCATATTCCATATATTTATTTTTAAAAACCTCAAAACCTAAAAAGATATGGGAACAACAAAGAGATTTTAAAAATACAGTCAAAATTCAGTCATTTACACATCTCAGTCAATAGCAAGATTATCACTTAGCAGTTTAGTTCATCCAGACTCAGATGTCAATGCCTAACCAGATTTATAGCAGTGGTCCTAAGTAATTTCAATTGGGATTACTCAACCTTTAGCATTATACACACAGTGAAGAAATTTTCTTTGAAAGAAAAAATATTCATTCATTTCTGTTTATGGAAACTCAGCACCAAGACTCTGCACACGCTGCTTCTTTCTGACCTTAGAAGGAAGTAAGAGCCATTCATTTTCAAAAACACTAGCAAGTAACAACAACAACTTCTAATTCAGCTTTAATGGCTAGACTAGACAACTTTAAATTATTTTTTTCAACCATGTCAATCAATAGTTTTTCCAGGATGTTGTAGATTGCTCTGTTGAAATCAATGGACTTTTTCCCCATAGGCAGAGGTTCCTGTGTGGCATTTTCATGGCATGGTTTTGTGAATGGCTCTGATATGACATTTTTGTGGGGAACACACAAGAAAATTCTTATTAGCATGCAAAAGGGACATTTCACAATTGGTTGAGGAAGTTCATTCAAATGCTTCAAAAACCATACCATTTGGCCAGCCTTTGGTGTGTATTCCCATTGCAACACTGCTAGAATGGCACAAGCTACTCAAGGTAGAATAAGGCTTTGCCAAGATCCCTGCAAGAGGATGAAATGGCATTTTACTTTCCTTGGTTGTCTTTCTAGGCACCTAAATTTGTGGTGAAGAAAGAGCAATGAGTTTGAGGCACAAGTATTAGCCCACTGTCGTCTTCCTCTCGAGACATCAAAGCTGCACAAATATCCCTGGGTCTAAATTCTCCTTTCAGGCAACTTTTTTAAACTAGTCTAATGTCTGTAAGAAAACCTATTGCTCTGCATCCTGTGGGTTATATCCATCTGAGGTAAATGGGAGGGGCAATTTGCTCCTCAGCCTTGTCTTCCCTCTCTTTTTTCTCTCTTTTTCCCAGGTTCTGCTTGTGGCTCCCATTGAGTCTCCTGGCCCTGAGATTCCTTGTTGCTTCCATCTGTGATTTTGTGCAGCAGCTCTGGAGGCGTGGAGGTTATCCAAAGATTGTCTGCAGGTGCAGGCTATGTGATCACTTCTTTTCAATTGTAGGCCCTTTAGAAGAGGGGGAATTATCTGAATGCTGGGTCATTTGCAATGTCTGATCCACACCCTGGTGAAGTCAAGGACCTTTGATTTCCTATCTGACGGCTGCAGCTCTCCAAAATACTTTTATCTGCCTCCCTGTTAGTTCAGTTGTTAGCTCATGCCAATGCTGCATCTTTGATGCATGCGTTGTGACTGTCTCCAGGTCAGAAAACACAGGATTTGGGAATTAAAGCCGTGGCTGTACAAGGGATATAAGCATAGGGAAAAAAGTGGTCCCTGCTCCACTTGCTTCCTCGGCTCTTTTTCAGAGCTAATGAAGTACTCCACTAGCCAGGGCAGAGGTGGAGCAGGGAGCAGCCCCTTGGTGCAGCCCTGCACCCCAGGGTAAGCTGCCATTAAAAGGAGGCTTAAAACCTGTACTGAGCTCTTTGACACCTGCCAAGGACTAAGTGAGCAACCAGGTCAGAATCCAAGAAGCAGAAGCCTTCCTCTTCAAGTGGCCTAATTAACTTCTGACTACTTTAAAAGTCACAAGAGAAGGAGTCTCTCTTGAAGGGAAGCACTGCAGATACCGTTATTAAAGGGCCTAATTTTAAAATAATGTTGTTTCTTCTTTCTTGTGAGGGCCAGCTCGGATGCCTGGTTGAGTTCTCTTCCCTTCAGCTTAGATTTCTAAAGAAAACAAAGCAACTCTCTTTGAACCAAGAGGGTAAGGATCGACACGGTTGTCATTTAATCAGTATGACTGGAAAGAGGCATTCCAACCGCAGTTTAGATGCATAAATAAATATAGAGAGAAAGAACAACCATGTTGGTTGGCTCTGCCTGTACCTAGTCTCATCCTTGACAACTGTCTCCACCAGCCTAGGGATGGGGGTGCTTCATGCAGGGCTGCTGTGGGATCCCACAAAGAGCTTCTCATGCAGACTTGTGTGGCACTTGTCAGCCATCTGACAACCCATTTGCAGAGGAGAGCTCTCCCTCCCTCCATCCCTCTCTCCCTCCCTCTCTCTCTCCCTCTGCCTTCTCACCCCAAGGACCTCCTGCTGCGCTGGAGCAACCCATCACTGGTCACCTCTATGCGTTGTCTGAAGGCCCCTCGCCATCTGGACCACCTAGGAGAAAATGTTTTCTTAAAGAGGGGAAGATTAAGGAACAGGGATTTACACCTCTGTCCCCAAGGTAATTACCAGATGGCAAATGGCTTGTTTTCACTTGATGAATCAGAGCAACTGAATCAGGCCTACCGAAGTGGCTTGGATTTCATTTCCAACCAATCCTTTTGCTTTACAAGCTGAAGAGGTTTTTTCTCACCCTTTAGATAATGATTTTAAGGCAAAGCTAACATTAAAGCAAAAGCCTGACATTAGGGGGAGTGGATTTCAGTGTGCTGGGACTTCAGTCACACCATTTTTCACAACATATTAACCCTTTGCTGGCCACTGGTGGGTCTTGCCAAGAGCTTATGGCAAGAGTTTACTCACCTGAGTAAGCAAAACAAAATAAAGCCATGTCTCCCAGGACTTCAGAAAGAGACTATAAACCTGAGGACTGTCATCAGTCTTTCATTTCAAACATTCTACTCTGGTAAGAAAGATTAAATTAAAGCCATTGCCTTTTGAAGAATTAAATTTTCGCCTTTTTTTTCCTTTTCAAGAACAGCTGTAGGAAGAAGCAGTATTTGAACTGAGCATTAATAATACAAAAAGTAAGAGAACAAACATATTCAATGGAAATTTATAGTCTGTGCTTCGCTTTGTTTTGTTTCCTTCAAAAAATAGAGAGCAAGAAATTTAAACAAACCTAAAATGAATGTTCTGTTTAAGGTCTTCTTATAAATACATGCTCCCACTCCTGAATTGAAGTAATATGACATTTAAATGTCATCTTCAAAACACTAAAGCCAACTAAACTACAAATCTAATGTCTTACTTGGCATTCATAATGTTCCTAAATCTTCTGCTGACTCTCTATATATTAGCTGGAATAAAAAGCAGTGTTTGCTTTGTTTGTTTGGATTTTTTCTTGATTTCTGTTCAAAGAGTTTTCTGGAATTAACAACAAATGCAGGCAATCAGCAAACAGAAGGCTAAGTAGGGACCCTCTTTAGTTCCATTTTGCAGAGTTTCCTTATGAATTTGCTGTAGCAATTGTCCTAGCCATTTACCCAATTATCCGATGGCCTTTTCTCATTCACTGTCCTGCCTTGTAACTTTGGAAAAATTTGAAAATATTTGAAAAATAATATATATGGGTTTTTTTCTTTACTCTGGTTTACAGTGCTCATTTTCTCTCCTTGATGGATTTTATTTCTATCAACGGTTTAGATGTTTCTGTTTTAATTTCAAGATTTCAGACTGCCTTCTTCCATTTGTGGGAAGGTTCCTATTATCCTATCTTCTCCATGGAAGCTTATGAATGAAAATACTGCCTTTTCTTTCATACCCATTTCTAAGCACAGCTCTGCCTATGGAATGAGATTTTTAATCAACAGTAGTCTCTAAATCCAAAGACTGAGAAAGACTTTTCTAATTGAGAAAGACCTTTTCAATGCTGGCCCTAAAATAAGCTTTTATTTTCTTTGTATGGTCTAACACCCCACAGCTGTTTGTAGCAGAATAGAAGGCATGGGAAAGCCCTTAACAAGAAAATGGCTTAACAGTGATATGGGATCCAGACAGCACCCACCAACCTGCATGCAGGTCCTCTGCTTGTGAAGGTTTAGGGTTAGGTGGACCAGCAGAAGGACCCAATCCACCTAACCCTTAACCATGCAAAACTGGGAGGACAAAATGATGATTCCTGGTAAAGGGGGGCTCCCTGCTGGAGGAGGCAGAGGCACCCATTTATTGACTGACCAGTCCTGAAACAAATTCTTGAGCTGTCAGAGAATAAGAGAAAGCCATGCAAGATAAGTAGAATCAAAGATGGGAGAGAAATATCTGGGCTTGTGACAAGAAAAAAAAATATAAAGCACTGAGAAAAGAACAAATACATGATGAATAAATGATGCCTGGACAACAGCAACCCAAAAAGCTGTTTTCTGGGTTTAGCAGAGCGTAATACATTCCTCCTGCCTCTCTGAGCACGGCATGAATCAGCCTCTAGAGGTGATAACTGGACTGGAAAGTTGGACTGAGCACCTACCATTTAGGTGACCAAATTTACATGAGATTTATCTTACACCCTATGCAAATGTACTGGAAACTGTAGTTCTAGCTTGTGTCTTTATTAAGCTGTGACTTTTTACACTTGCCAGTCAGATGCTGGATTGATGCAAATCAGATAACTCCATTTACCATTATCCAATCAGATAATTCCATTTACCTCCTCGGGAGACCAGTGTGAAAGGGTATGATAGTGATAGTTTAATCTTAACCACCACAAGAGAAACGGGCAGCACGATACTGATTATGCTGATCTGTTGGTAAAACATAGACCATATGCTATTATTGACGGAGTTCTGCTTTAGGTACAAGTTTGATTATACCAGACTGCTCATCGCATGTGGGAATCTCCTGGCAACAGAATTTGTTCCAGGTTTGTTTGACAAAAAACGTGGTATTCCATCTAGTTTCATTTAGTACCACATAACACTAGGACTGAGGAAGTCAAAAAAGAGCCCGGCCCATGCTCCACAGATTGCAACTGTCTGCTTCTTAGGCATCAAAAGCTACATCTAAACAAATTAAAACAATGCACAAGGGCTGTTTTCTGGCATTGCATGCAGTAGCATAACACAGTTTGCATCCATATGGCTACAGCGTTTCCCCCCCCCCCCCAAAAAAAAAAAAAGAGAGAGAGAAATTAATCCAAATTTCTATTACAAACAGTGTCTGACCTGTTCCTGAACCACATCAGGGTTCTGTCTGGGAGAATATTAGCTTGCATGGGCCAACAACATACCAACAAGCATGCCAACAAATACACAATATAGGCTATTGAAGGACAGTCCTCATCCTATGCCCCAGTCTTGTTTAGTTTAGTTACTAGTATAGACACAGGCAAAATAGCCTGAATATAAGGCAATGATTTTCCCTAAACTCAAAAGCCGAAAAATTCAACTCAGCCTTTGTTTGTAGACCACATTATTTACAGGATCTCTAACATCCCCTAGCAACAGACACTAGGAAGACTGGTTGAAACTTAGAAATAACAGGAGCAGCATGTAGTGGTGGGGATAAAGTAGGCAATGATAAAGCGTGTCTCTCCATCCTGGTCCTACCTGACAGGAGCAGAGCTGCCGAGCCCTGGAGTCAATGCCCTCCACAGCACGAGCTCTAGGCAGGCATAACAGGCTTGTCAGCCTCTGAAGAGCACCCCTGGGGCTCCTCAGGGCCCACACAAAAGTGGGATTTTTCTTTTTTTTTCGCTCTGTTCTTGTCGAACAAACATGTCCCTGCATATGCAGCAATACTGTGTGGCCAAGGCCGTGCAGGATGCTGGACAGCTACATCTCATGATGTCAAACATGCCAAACACTTAATGATGCTAATGGGATACTCACAATCAAAAAGTACCACTGGGACAGCACCACTGACAGTACAAAACTCCTCTGTTAGACAGAAAAGATATGGTGAGACCTGATACTTGGCAGAAGTCAGGACTAGAAAACATTATGACAGTACAGACAATGATAATGTAAAGGACATGCAAGTCTTTCCCGTTGTTTCCACACTTTAGGAAGAAGGGTGGGAGGATAATGTCTGATATAGGTTTAATTGTTCCTATGCCTTTTAGGAATACTTGTTATTATACTCACATTATTTATTTAGGTATAAAAATTAACTCCCCCAACCCCACTAGACCAAGTTTCTACGGCAGAAACTGGGGCCCTGAAGGCTGTGTCTTCATTTGGCAATGGAAAACAGCAATATTCATTCTGGATTTGAAGAATGACCTCTAATGAATATTATGTTTGCTAATGATAGGCACTTTGGAGGCCTTCAAGAGTCAGGGATTACTCTGCTATCCAAAACAAATGATCATAAACCAGATTTTTTGAAAATAATACTGATAGTAAACAGAAGGGAGTAATTTATCAAGTGCTGCATACGTGGATGGTTTCTTCCTCCAGTTCAGAGGAAAGCCAAAATTCAGAACTTGAAGTTTACCTTCTTCTTGTTGCAAATCTCTCTGCCTACATTTGTGTCAGTTCTCATTGGAAATCAAACCTTCACAAATTGGCTATCAGTGCATTGCAACATTGTTCATTGTATTTAATCTAATTTAGGCAATGATTATTTTAGACTGATTTATACTATGATATTATCATCTATTCTCCTTAATAACTTATGAGTCTAAAAGCCAAATTGCACAGAAGGGAAGAAGTCTCACAACTGTTCCATTCCTACAATATTCATGTGAGTAGACAGTCTTCTCCCCACAATGGTGTCACTTGACTCACTGCCACCAGATAACCACATTGAGCCTGTGCTTAATATTACTGTGTCAGGTGACATTAATAGGTGTTTGACTATGAGGTTTGGAGCAGAGGATGAGTATGAGCTGTCTTTTTTACAGTCTGTTGCACAGCAGGCCATGTCCCCATCCTGTGAATTCCCTTTGACCACCTGCCATCTCCTTAAAAATCCCCATTGGTCTTTATCGGACCTCAGCCTTCTTCACGTGGTACGTGAGCAACTTTGTGAAAACACAAGAGGGGTTGAATGAGATCTGCTTGGTTCCCTGGCAGTCTAGAGCTCAGTTGAGATGCTTGCATGATACTTTCACAGCTGGATTTGATTTCTTCCAAATCTGTAAGGACACAGCTTCACTGGGTATCTCCTTCATTTTGAGAAATAGCTTGGTTGGGTTTTGTCTCCTTATAAAGTACTAAATACAATTTTAAAAGGTTCCATTCATATTCTAGCCTTTCATCTCTCAAATGGCACTTCTGTATCTAGGGACCTTTGGACGAAGGTTCACCTCCATCGAACAGGAATAGGCTGTCTGCGACACTGAGGTGCTGCTGCTGCAGCCTACTATCACTGCAGCATTTTCAGATTGTGTTTATTAGTTGATTGAGACAGAATAAATTGCTAAACACAGTAGTGAAAATAATTATATTTCTTATTGATCTTGATGCATATTCACTGTTCATCATGAATCTAAAATAACCTTGTATTTCTGGATCAGTATGTCACTCACATCCCTACCAGTAGGGCTCAGTAGGAAAACAGCATTACTAAAGCCAGGATCACAGACCTTATTGCAGGCTATGTAACACCACTGCCTCCAGCAAAAAACACTTCATGACTGGGATGCAGAAGTCAAAGGCAGAGATGCATTTCAAGCTTTATTCCTGTATCTATTACTTACAGAACCAGACCTGTCTTGGCCAAGAATATACCAAATGTCTTTGGTAGACTTTGTCTTTATGCTTCTTTAGGAAACTGAGAATAGCACCAGAGAGACTTGGAATTCACAGAGGATTCAGTCCATGAGGAATCTAACTATATATGATATGCTCAAAGCACTTTGTATACACAGGGAAAGCTGAACCCAGCCCCAATCTACTTCTGTTTAAAATACAGTGCAGCTTATATCCTAATAAGCAATTTACAGTGCAGTTACCATGATTTGAGTTTTGGATATCTGAAACATCTTTTTTCAGATGGAACTGGATCATGTTCTGTATTGCCTCTTAATTACTTAAAAGTATCTCAGCCTTTTTTAAATACCTAATTGTCTGAATTCATATCAGCTTCTCTTAGAGATTTGGTTAAAATGATTTGCACCACATACTAGTTATTATCAGTGTGTGTACTGAGAATGCAGAGCAAGATCATGATGATAATGAATCTCAGGCAACTTTTGTGTTTGCTGTTTCCTCTCCCCAGCTGGTTCACCCAGCTCAAAACCTTACAAATACATAATACCATTCCTCAGAGTAAACATACCGTAACTCGATTTTCTTCCCCCAAGCAAGCAACCAGATGAATGGCCTTGGTGGATTATTCTGTAACAGAAACACTCATAAGGGGTCTGTGATAAGCAAGTGAATGGAAATGGAGAAGTGCCCTGTTTAAAATCATCTAAACATTTTCTCTTAACATGAAACATTTGAAAATGTGTAGCTCAGTGTTTGATGAAACACAGGACCCTGTTGTCTGTAGCTCAGTTCTAGCCCCTTCTTTAAATGTAATCTTTTATCCAAGTCACATGTGTTTTCAATAACTTCACATGTGGATGCAGTTACACCAGAAAACTGATTCACAAGTACTTTAGAGGCTCCTCTATCTTTTAGACCCACCTAAAGTTTCTTTCCATTTTTAAAATATTTTTTTAGAAAGCATATGAAGGGAAATAATCAGTTGTGCTTGCTTACAACACAACTGCCCTGGCCTGAATCATAAGTACAGCATTGTTCAAAGGAACAGCTGGTACCAACTCCAGAAGTTTAAGCATTCCCCTCCAAACAAAAAACTCTGTTGGGTCTGTTAGTCATCATCTCCCACAGGTATTGATTCAAGGCTACAGTTCTGCCTATTCCTGCCATGGCTAAAAAGATTCGTTACAAGGTTTTCGGAAAAGAGCATTTTCATGCACAAGCAAACATACAACTATTTCTTTCTTGTCTGCTAATCTCCATGATTATTGTACCTTCTTGAAACATTTTTAACCACATAAAGGGTAATCACACTTTAAGGACAGCAATAGAGCACTAAAAAGCTGTTTCTGCAGAAATACACGTATAAAGAGAGTTTTACCCTCAGGCATTGCAACTATATAAACAGACAACTTTGCTATAAATCTGAATCAATTCTGCCAGCTTTTTCTATCAGGAAACACAATTTTAGGGATAGGATCTCTTTGAAATATATTCTCAGGAGCTGAACTCCTATTGCGCCTTACTTTCAAAGCAAGCTTAACGCAGGTCACCTCCTCATTTCCAGGAGTGTAGTTTTACTGCTCCTTCTAAGCTATGCCAGAAGTGGGAGCTCTAAAAAGCACTTTAACCGCTTTGAGAAGTGTACTTACATTGTGCTTTCAAGAAACTTCTGCTAGCAACCAAATGGGAAACTTTGAACTTCCTTGACAGCTTTCTAGGACATCTCTTTGACAGTCAGTTTTCAAAGAGTTTGTACACAGTTATGGTACTTATTGCCTTCATTCATACCAGAGCCAGTTTTGTTCTGGAATATGCAAGTATTCAAACATAGAGGTTTGTATATAAATCCCTTTGTAGCCTGTGGACTGGTGGTTTGAGCCTAGATACCAAAGTAATGTAACTCTTTCAGTTTAGCACAGGAACCTCCAACACCACGGAGAAATCAAGCAGGACATGTGGATTTAGATATCATGCTTACATGGCCTGGGTTTAGTGTAACCAGAATATTTCATCTGCAACTGAGAATCAGAAGGTGTAAGGGATGGGGAGCTTTAGGAAAAGATTTTGAGTTCCAGCCACCTTACTACAATCAGGGATATTTCCTAGAGAAAGTGGAAGGAGTTATTGTTGGTAGGTACAGGAAAGTTGAGGTTGCCCAAATCTTTTCAGTCAGAGAGCTGTATTTGCAGATTATGTCTGGACCTGAAAAAAAGGTATTCTTAGATCTTTGTCTGGCCTTTCTACCATAAAATAACAGGCAAATAAATACCAAGATGTTTCAAATATGCATTTATCACATATCAGTCTCAGGATCATCCAGACCTTTTTGCCTCAATAACACTCCTTCATTCCCACAAGATCCAATGCCAAGTGAAGGGCTGTCTCTCACACTGTGGATTGAAATTTACTGCCTGGCTGTGCTTCTGGGCAGCTCTGGGGATGGCAGCAGGATACCACATCATTCAACACCACAACACCAGGGCACAGACTGGTGAATTTTAGCCCTGACCACTGTATTTCTCTGATTCTTCAGCAGCCTGTGTACAACCCGTGTGTGGCCTCAAAAATGATCTGTGTCATACAGGCGGAGGGGTGAAGTGTGTCTGTCCTTTCAGGGAACTAAGCTTCCAAAGTCCACATCATCCTCTCTGACCTCTCCTGAGTGACTCATGCCAGAAGCTGAAGTTCATCACAGCTAAAGTTGTATCGACTGCAAGCATGGAGATTCATTAATGATAGAATATGGGTCCAGACTTTTAAAGTCTGAGCATTGTGGGCAGGATCCAGGAAAATGCTTAAATGCATGTACATATTTCCTTCATATAGAATCCATAGGACAAAAATGTTGTGCAAGTTAAATGTTGTGCATGTACCTCATCCAGGGCAGGGTGTTTGTGCTTTGGAGGATCAGGCTTTACGTTGCACAGCCTTGTTCCCAAAGCTACAGACATACCTTACAGTAAGAAACAGAAAGCACAGCACGATGGCAGAGTCAAGGTCAAAACCCAGGGACAAACCCTCCAGAACAAGACCAAGGGACACAGAAACCATGCTCCTCACAGAGGGCTGGCACCAAAGAGAGCTGTCAGCCCATCATCTTTGCCAGAAATTGTTTGTGCTGTCTTAGACTGTTAATTAGACTTAGAGTGTTTATTCTGTTGTCCAAGGCTTTTTTTCACATAGTTGAGAAAATTATAAACTTTTAAAATATAGCTGTTACCTTGAAATATGCCTATCTGAATTAGTCTAACTTAGTCTTTAGCTAAGTGCATTTATATGAAGAATTAATGCGGAAAAACTTTATAAAATTACAAAGTTAATCAGAAGTCAACTGCAGTTTTCTCAGTTTTCTCTCACACAGTTTTGTTGGACATTTCAGGGAGGTTCAAACATTTGATCAGATAATTTAATCTTTTGAGGAATGACAGTGGTAGAAACTATCTGAATGCCCTTGTGTTTCATTGCATGTAACCTATGCTTCCTCTTAGCCAAAGGTCCCACTCTGTTCAAATGTAAAGTTTCTATACAATTGCATTTATGACATAACATTCAGAAGACATAAATTAAGTCTGCCTATTACAATCAAGGAAAAATGAGCAAAATCTACGTAACAGTAACCCTGAGGTCTATTAGAAACCAAGTTCCAGAACTTGTGCCTTAAAATATCAGCATCAGACTATAAATTCATTTTACCTGAATTTTAAAAGATTTATAACCACTGTGGTTATTTGGTGGAGTAAATCTTCACAATAAATTTCTTTACAGTCATATTCAACTTATCAGTTATTCCAGTGCAGATCCAGAATACTTCAAGTGAATCAAAAATTTCATAGATGTGGATAGAGATATAAAATGTTCGGGTTTCAGTGCAAGTGCTGTGGTTTTAAACTGAAATAACAAAACAGGATCTGGTCTGGAGAACACAAGTCCCATGGAAATCTTTATGACAAATTCAGAAGGAGTATAGGTTACATGTCAAGTATAGGTTAATCAGAAATGGTATAAATGCTGAAGTAGTAGTAAGCAGGATCTTGAGCTAATTTATCCCCCAGTGACTGCAAAAAAAAGCACGTACTGTACGTGTTGAGGAACACAAAGTAGAAACTAAAAGGAGAAATTAAGATAAAGTAAGCCAGACTGCTCTCTTGGTTGAAATTCCTCTTATTCTTCAGATGAGGAGATACTGACTTCATGACAGAGACTGAGCCTTTTCTCATGCCAAGCTATTCAGCAGCCATAGTGGTATGAAAAGGGAAACTGCTGCCTTACACAATAAAAACAGCTTCACTGTCTCAGTGTCCTATTACTCCTCACACACTAGAAGCAATCAGAGGGTAGGACTTCCTGGCAAGGGACTTCAGCTGCAAGAACAACTTATCCTCTGGGGAGAAAAACAAAAGACTCTTATGTAAACCTTTATCAAGGGAAATACTTCCAAAAATGGGGGAGACTGTCAAAATGTGAGCATGTCTGCTTGTAAAGGGAGGTCAGAAGCACAGAAAACCAGAAAAATATTGTGTGGTCTCACCAGTAATTTAGTTCTTATGGGGAAAGTTAGGTGAACTCTTCCCTTCTCAGCCTCAACCATGTCTGGTTCTCTGGTTTAAAATTCAGTTCAGTACCTCCCAGACAGGGAATATGATTTCCTCCCTTCTTTATAGATTTCTCTGGTTTACATTACCATTCAATAAATATATTACAAAATGTTATTTGCCTTTGTCCACAGCTTTTGAGTAGTTGCAGTGATCTTAAAGATATCACAAATTAAATTACTGGATCCCATTCCAAACTCATCAGGGCACATTGGGGAAGAGAAAAATCAAGTGACCTCATTGCATCTGGAGTTTGGTGTTTATGCATTTCAGCAACACACATTCCATTGTGCTAATACCCTTCTTGAAAAGAATCAGTGAAGAAGAAACTGTCCAGTTAACTGCATGGACTAGTGCTGTTCTCCCAGCCAGCCTGGCAGTCAACACTGTGCTTGAGGGATTTTAATGTACACAAACGTGGTTTTGATTTGGTGACCCTTATTTTTAGCAGGAACTTCTTCTGAAGTCAGTCCACGTAAATGACCAGAATCTGGAATGAAATCTAAGAACTGTATGCATTACTTGTGTCCAAGATCAGTAGTGAATTCAAACAGGTAGTTGGAGAAAAGGGATAGTCTCATATGGGAATGTATTTTTAAGGTTAAACATATTCTGCAGAAGCAAATAAAGAAAATCAATTCAGTATTTATTGTCAGCAGGTACTTAAGAGCAGCATTGACTGCACAAAGACTGTGCAACTGCTGCGCGAATTCTACTGAGACACTTTGGGCATCAAATCACCCCCTAAATGACACACTCACAAAAAAAAAAGCGTCCACTGTAGCAACATTCTCTTAACTGCATTTGTGTTTCTATCACAGGGCAGATCCTCTACAGCCAGGACCATGTGAGCCGTTCCTGGAATATTCCTGACTGAGATGATGGTGGGTCTGAAAGCAGCACAAGCACTTCAGAGGGGGACCTTCCCAAGCAAGTGGTCAAAGTTGCTAAAAATACATGGATATTAAAGTAGGGTCAGAAGCAAATCCACTGTTACAACCATCTGGGCCTCCTCAGGGGAGCTTAGGCATTCATTTGTACTCAATCATTTCACCCAGCTTTCCCAAGATCCATCCCAAAGCTGGGATGGGAATATGAAGTATGAAAATTGTTATTGGAGAGTGATCTGAAATACTTCAAAACTAAGATTTTTTTTATTTGAAAGGAATTTCTTGTGAGATCAATGCAGGTACACTCATTGACTTTACCAAAGAATCACCCAGGATTAACAGTAAAAATACAAGCTGCGTAAGTTAAAAGGAGGCCAGTAGTACTCTGTTCCATTTGTTTATTTCTGTGAGTCCATTTAAAACAATAGGCATTTCTCTTGTTCATTCTGTTGTTCTAGTACAAATCCCATCTGTATTCCTTGTTTCCTCATCAAGCACAAGCTTTGTCTCCTTGCTTTGAAAGTCCTCCAAAGCATTGTCCTGTCCTATGAGCCAAATCCATTACTGCAAGGTCAGCTAAAATCCAGGCTTTGCAAATTGCAACAGCCCCATTCCATTTTCTCCAGGAAGCCCTTTAGTGCATCAGTACATCGAGATGTTCAGAACCACTACCCCTAATGGTCCTATTTCTGTGCAGGGCATTAAAATAACTCTGTGGCCACTTGGGCTTGTATATTCCCCCACCCTGCCATTAACAAGCAGGGAAAGTGTGCAATAAAAATGTGCAATGTAACCCCCAACCACACCTCCAACATGCACCCAGCAGCCTTTAACCTGGTAAGCAGGCGTGCAGAGCTGTGGAACAGAACTGCTGTTAAAGCAGTAAGAGTTCTGTGCCTCCTGTTAGACTTACCTAATGATTTGTGTCCCAAACCCCAGGCCAGCTAATCTGCTTGATCCAGCTATTGCAATTAATCTTTTATCTGGGAAAACCTCTGTGGAGGGCATTTGACAACAACAGCACAAATAAACTTGCTTACTGAAATCTTTATATGCATCATCAAAGTACATAGGATCTTAAACTTCGAGGAGAATTCATGTTGGAGGAGACTTTAGCAGATTTCTAGCCCAAATTCCTGCTCGAAGCAGGAACACTCATAAGACCAGACCAGTTTGCTCAGTGTTTTATCCAGTCTGGAGATGGCACGACATCTCTGGGCAACCTGCTCCCATGTCTGATTGTCATCATGCTGAAAATATTTTTGTCTTATATAATTAAGAACCTCAGTGTTTCAACTTCAGAGTTCATTTAATCAAAATAAATAGTGTATTTATGTATAATTACTATTTTTTAAGTATTAATAATACATAATGATGGAGGGCTTTTCACTCAGCTTTGCCCTCAAAACTTAAGGGGTAGATAAATTAGTTAGCCCATCTTAAAAGTACACCAGCTGTTGCTTGTTTAATGTCCTGTATATACAACTTATATACGTTCAGAGCTATTCTATAACCAGATATGATATCTTGCATTTCAATGTTCTTTACAGCAGAATAGATCCCCCACGCACTTAAACATATATCAAATAACCCTGCATTAACTGGCGGTTGCTTCTTTGGTAAAGCCTGGCAGCTGTTTAACCACAAGCAGAAAATAAGGAAAAAGTAGTTCAGAACAAGAGATGGGAAGTACTGCAGGAATGTGGCTTGTCCTTATGTGCTGATATTTCATTAGGAAGAGTTGTCGTCAGCGTTCCTGTCAGAAAAGGTTGCCTGGAAAGAAACTCCTAATTCATTCCAAGACGCCCAAATAGCTCAGTTCAGCAACTTCAGGCAATGTTACTAGAAACTCTTGGTTTCTCAATGCGATTAAGAAGCAGAAAAATTGCTTTTAGTTAATGAAATCTGTATTTAGAGACCTCATAGGAAGTTCCTGCAATTCAAAACTTTCTTTATTCCATTTAAAGTCCTAATCTATGAAACATCACTTCACTAAACAGGGGCTACATGACAAAACAAAATACAGTGAAGCACAGCCTGCTTCTTGAATTGGGGTCTGACATGATGTCCCTCGCAATATGCCTCAGGATATCTTCATTGGCCAGGAGTGACGAAGAACACAGCCCTGCACCACTTCAGAAGCAGTCACACTCCTTGGACATGGTCAGAGCTAAAATGTTTTAACCTGCTAATGACCCATGAGCAGCAAGGATTGTTCTTTGCTCTAGAGGGTGTTCAAATTCTTGTCTTGCAAACACAACTTTCCAGTGCTTGTTAAGTTATCTCAACCTCTGCTAAAGGAAAAGAATAGAGACAGCAAATGGTAAACAAACCTCAAGCTGTGTTTCACTTTCACAGTATCTGGATGAGTAACAACAACAAAGAAGATATTTTTCCCCCTAGGATTGTTTAATTCCACAGATTATAGCTCATATTTTCTGGCAAGGTATTCAGCTGCTATTAAGCACTTTGATGAGAAACAATGTTCATCAGTACCTTTCTCTACCATCCCTAGACAGTGTGCTGGAAGAGGAAATCAGTGCAACAGATTTGGACGGGGTTTTTTTGCTTTTATGGACAATTTATCACAATGAGGTAGAGCAAGAAATGGAAACAATGAACATCAACTTTCATAAATAGCACAGAGAATCAGCCTGATGACAGGATGAGCAGAGAGGCTTCAATGATTGTGCTTTGACATTTCAGGTTAATTTCTCTTCAAGGGTGGAAGAGACAATTTTGTCTCCAGAGCAATTTGCAGCACTCACTAAATAATAGGATAATGTCAGCACGTTGCCAATATCTTCCAGGAGTGAACCCATTTTCCCCACCAAACTCACACCACACTGACTGTGAGAGAGAATCTCCATACTCCGTGGCCAAAGGAATGCTCTGGCCAACCTTCAGAGGGCTGGGCCATTGATTAAAGCAACAGAGTGGTGCAAAATCAGGTCCCCCCAAAACTCTTGTGCCTGGGAGATGAGACGTACCCATGCTTGTTCAAGATGCTTTGACCCGCCTGCCACAACTGAAATGGTGTGAAAGGTTGACAAAAATCTTTGCCAAAATTATCCACATTCCTAAAGAACAAATATCCATGTGGCATCTGCCAGCAATCCCACCTTACTCTCATAAATAGCAGCCATTTGGCTTTTTTCCCCTCCTTGAACAAACCAAAACTGTAACATAGACTTTTGTGCCCAGATGAAAAGAGTAATTATAATAATAATAATAGTAAATGGATACATTATATTGAGAACAGAACGAAAGTGTTTCTTGCTGACAAGATTAATGCACCAATCCAGCAGTGATGTCCAGACAATGATTTCAGGGAAGCTCCCTGCTGCATAGCATCCCAGACCTGTGATCCTGAAAACAACCTGCAAAGAGCTGAAACCAGTGGAGACCATAAAACGCCAGTAGCCTTTATAAGGACATTTAGGGGTGATTCCAAATACTCAGTGCAGAGCATTTAAATAGCAGATTTACATCTCCAGTTTAAAAAATTTGCAGTTCTTCCCTGTCTCCTATAAGTGATTTTTTTTTTCTTCTTCTCTGCTTGATACAGATTCGTGTTTCACAAATACAAGAGTTCCTTGGTACCAAAGCTAAATCATATGTAGTCAGGAATACAGAAAATATTTCAGTGGGCAAAAAGCTAATTCTGCTAATGCCCCATGAATGAAATGTTGTCTGTCAATTAAAGAACAAATACTTCCGCTTCTTTTTAATGCCAGAGAGCAGAATCAATGCCACAGGCCAATTTCTATTATACAATGTAATAACACAATTACAAAGCTGAGAAAATCCTAAAACTTATTTTGCTTGGCTTCCAGCCCGACAATTTTCAGAACTATATGCAATGCACAGATTTGTTTCCCATTAAAAAATTATTTGTTAAGCTCCATTCATTCAAGATGCAGGAAGAGACAACTCAATGGCTTATCAATTTAATCTGAACATCACTTGACTTTTCTGCTTGGCCTGCACTCACATTACAGTTTCCATAAGTAGTTTCAATGGCCCAAATTCAAATAGAGTTTTGTACCAGACAACAATAAATTACAGGCCTGCCAAATCTCTCCTGCCAAACATGGTATTCCCACACCCTCCCCTCCACAGCTGGGCTATTCTCTTGGACATTTTCTGTGCAGCATCATACCAGGGTGATCCTGTCTATGCTCTCCTGATCCACTTCATCTAGCACAAAGGAGGAAATTCAGCTCCAAACTGGAACACCTAAAGATAAATGTCCCCATGTGGCTACATGTACACTAGGCATCTTCAGTCAGGAATGATCTAGGGCTGAGTTTGGTGCCATTAGAAATGCCCTAGGAGATGCCCACATGACCTTCAGGCACCACTGCAGAACAAACAGCCTGAGTCTCTCCTAGGACCATATTTTGCAGATCCATCCAAACACCTCGAGTACTCGAAGGTATCTCATATGTTTTGAAACCAAGCCTTGCCCTTCACCTTGACTTAATCAGATACAGAAGCACAGAGAATCAGAGCATTTCAGCTAGAGAAGGAATCCAAACTGCACCTGGCAACGCCTATTTTCCTTGCAGCAAAGTGTTAGATTCATTACACCTCATAGGACTATGTTCATACACACACACGGGGAACACAGAGAGAGAGAGAGAGAGAGAGAGAGAAAAGGGAGGGGCTTATGCTGTAAGCTAGTCACATTCAGAGCTGGCTCAACATTTGGAACTCTTCAAGACTGAAGTCTGTATGGATCTGGAATGCTGCCTTACTCCCATGGAAAGATGGGGTCTTTTGGAAAACCAGAAATTAGACGTAGATACATAATACTGCTAAAATTGTGGGAATGTTGGAATATAAGGATTGGGTCAGGCCTGTTTCCCAGCATTATAAAGATATTAAAGACAGAATTCATAAACAGAAAAATCTGTTCAATGATGTACATAGAAAATGAGTTATGATAAATCAGCTGCTGTATTTGAACTGGCCCAAATTTTTTTTCCAAAGTTGCTCAGTTTATCTCCATTTTGGCTGCTGTGCTGCCCCATTGAGTGTGATTTGTGATTAAAGCTGCTTGTGGTACTTGTCTTCAGGCCAACGCTTCTGGTGTGGGCATTTACAGTACAGCTTATTTTCACGGACACATGGACCCCACCACTGGCTTAAACCAAACAGACAGCAAAGACTTTAACTGGGGGAGCAGGGTGGGTTCAGGCCATGTTGGGATTTCAGGGCACAGGCTGGGATGCAGACAGAAGCAGGACCAGTGAGGCAAACCAGGGTCTGCACAGCTCTGGAAAGGCTGGACAGGGCCACAGGTATGGGAATGGGGTCCATGGCTGGGCAGGGAAGGGCGGGGCCATTGCAGAGGTGGAGACCAGCACCCTCCAGCATTGAGGTAGGATCAGTCCCTATCTAGACCTCAGTTCAGCTGCCTACACACAGAGATGTTGGGTAAGAGAGTTGCCATAGAACACAAGAGATATCTGCAAACTGCTAGCAGATGTGATCAAGGACCAACAGTGAAAAGGCAGATGAAGACCAGGAGCAATTCCCTGAAGTATCAGGTGCCTCTCAGGAGCTGTGTATTGGCTCCTGAAGGGAGACACTGACAACATACTTAGTTGAGTGACTCAGTTCAACAGACAGAGGGTGCCTAATTTAAAGTATACAGAATCATTTGTTCTTGGAGAAGGAATGACCCCTGGGAGCCAGAACGCAGTGACACCTGAGCGCAGCTGAACAAGCAGGGTCAGAGGAAAAGATATCAAGCAAAAGAAAATGCTGCATGGCCATTCTGTTTAAGGAGGCCTGATCTATCACCGACGTGGGTGGAGGTCAGAAGAGAGGCAGCGTGAAGGCAGAAGTAAACATGGTAAAACCAGTAGGTGCAACACCCGTGATGCTGGGGTGAGGGGGAAGAAACTTCAGGAGATATCCAAAGAGTTTTACCAGTGGCAGCCAAAAAATTTTTGGAGCTGATATAAAGGCATTAAAGCTCTGGCAGCAGAAGTTGAAGTTGTTCTTTCTTTTTCCCTTTCTCCATGACTCCCATGGATTTTCTTCAGTAAATCAGAAGGAGGACTTGCTGACTGCTCAGTACACATCCACAGTCATGAATGGTGTCTTGGTGTCTTTCATTAACTCTTTTGAGAAAGCAATGCTCTCTGAATGTAATTTCCAACCACTGACTGGTGGATGATCCTTACTAGCAGTTCTTTTTTTTTCCCCTTCTGGTTTGCATTTATTTGGGCTAATTAATATTCAATCTGAGGAGTTTGCTTTCTGTTTACTCAGAAAAAATGAAGCAGAAACCAGAGAAAAGAGGGCTTTTCTTATGTATTCAATGATGGACCTTCAAATGTGTAAGTCCTGCTATCTCAGGTGAGAGATGGTTCATCTATCAGTAGTTATTAGAGGGGGTAAAGTACCAGCATTTCTGGGTCCATTGCAAGGTGCTGCATGGACACAGACTACAAACCTTTTTTTTTTTTTTAATTAAGGATTCACTGTCCAAGCACAGGCATAGGAGAATCTGGGAATCTGGCTTCTATTCCCAGCTCTGATGCACCATGCTGGGATTGAGCTGCTGTTTCTACATTTTCCAGCAAATCAACTCGCCTCCTCTTCACCTGCATATGTTCATAGGCTAAAGTGCCTAGCAAAAATTTGGTCAGACTTGGGCATCAGGTAACATTAGCCCTATCTAGACACTGCCCTGGATGTTTTAGTCCTTGCCTGATGCAGGGCCAGCAGCATGGAGGCCCTCTGGATCCATGGCACTGACCCAAGCAGGCTTGCTGCCCCGACAGTTTGGATAACACCAGAAAGTGGCCCCAGTGCTCCCTTCTTCCCTCCTGCATCCCATCCTCCTGGATCAGGGAAGCAGAGTTTTCAGTTTTCTCAAGCAGCAGGAAGAGCTGATCCCCAGGATCCCAGCCTCTGGCAAACAATCAGCCCTCTCTGACAGCAGCAGCAGGGCCACCTCCCTCCACTGTGGAAAGCTCAGCTCGGTGCTACAAATGCTTGGATGCTGGACAAGGGTCCAAATCTTCAGGGTGGCATTCGAGTGCATTGAACACTTCCTGCCTCTGAGATCCCTTTATTTTCTCCCTCCACACCTTCCAAATTTTGCAGCTAATGAGGCTGAGACCCTACAGACAATAGTCTTAGTCCCACACCATCTCAATTAATATTTTTCAACCTACAAACTGCATGGACCAAGAACTCCGCGAAAGAAATAATATACCATAGGGTATAATCTTTTTCTGCTAATTATCCCTATGGATTAGTCCTCCTTTATTATTGGTCTTTTGTCACCCAGCCCAGCAAATTATAGCTTTATTACTGTGAGTTTAAATAATTATGTATGTCTGTCCTAATAAGAGAAAACATGATTTGTATTTTGTAACAGATGATCTTGTGAACTTCAAGCCTGTTATGTCACTGCAACTGGCCCTAATTCTCAAACTGACTAGTTTTATTATAAATTTAAATTACTAAAATCTCATTAAGTTCTGAGCTTTCACTGTGCCACATGCATTTTACAGGTTTATTCACTTGCTAGTCACATTTCTATGGGCTAATCATGAGGATATCCTCCTGATCAAAGTACATGCTGTTATTCCAGGTAACAAAGCATTGCAATGCCAGACAAAACTTTATCAGTCCAAGCATACTTCCTAGGAGAATGCCTCCTGCATCACCCAGAGGCTGGCAACATTAGCAGTGAGCTGGTACTTCCTACACATTGAAGAGGTTGGCTCTCTCAAAGAGGAGATTAGACTGTTCTTACTCTACTAAAATATGGAAAATGCTTCTGGCAATGTCTGAGTTGGAAGATTAGTACCTTTAAAGTGATTTAATGACTATCGTTTAAACTGTGGAAATTTCTAGACAAATAGGCAGTAATTGATCTAAGCACACAGAGTTAAATATTTGGGTTGAGCGAACTCCTTTTAGCCTCATCATTTTCAGGGAAAAAGTAATAGGTGTGTGGATGTGAAAACTGGGATACTTTCAGAACTTTGGAGGAACTTACAAGCTGAGTAAAGTCCTGAACTATTGTTGTTGAATCTCATTTCTCTTTGGTACCTTGTAATTGAGCGATTGCAAAGGTTTATAACAACCAACATATTGTAGCGCAATACAAGACTATAAAACTGCTTTATTTTCCTGCCAATTATGTGGTGAGAAATATATGGCTGACATGTCTTGCCACATAGGGGGAAAAAATCATTTCCCAATTATCTTTGTATATTTTTGGCTAAGAAGTTTTCTCATGAGTCACAAATCATTTTCTCATGGCATCAGTAGCCTTATTACATATGCAACTAATTTCATTCTGTAATCTAAAGCAGCAACAAAATGAAAATTTCTGATATCTCTCCTAGCATTCAGTTATGAGAAGCTGCAATGGTTTTTCTTTGTCTATGAATAGCAGTAGGTAAAAAGGATCTCAAAACCAGGACTACCATTGTGCTTTCAGTGGGCAGTAAGGAGTATAATGAACAGCATACACAATGGTCCTGGCCTCAGTGCATCAGTCACCATTGACTATTTTCTGTCAGAGCTTCAAAATAATGCCAGCTCAAAAACCATTTACATAGCACTCTTCTTTTACTAATTTATCACATGGAATTAATATTGGCCTCACCCTATTCTCGGTAAGATCAAGAGAAAGTTCCAAATTGATTTCAGCAAAGGAGAAATTAAAGATTCCTTTTTCATTTGCTGACCCTTGAAAAAGAGACAATCCTAGTAACCACATTAAATAAAAGCCAACATAACTACTTGGCAATCAACAACATGATAAATATGTTTCATTTTGATGAACATTAGAAAATCTAAACTGAATGGTATTTTCTTGCTTGCTTCCTTTGAGTTGGTCTACCTCCCCAGGAAGTGATCTTGCTGTTCTCCGTGAGATATCATCCTCGGTGAAAACAGTGAGGTTTACCATAGGATATACATTTTTAGAAATAGAACCACTTGACAATGGAGCTTGTGTTACTAACTGGCTATTTTAATGTTGAAGTCTTTGTCATGAGAGTGTCTTGAGTTGCTGCTCTTTCCATGGTGAATCTTCCCTGCCATAAGGAAATGTCTGATGCAGGCTAAATGTTTTTTCTTAAAAAACCAGCAAAATTCCTGGCCATGACAAAAGTACTTCATAGTGTCAAACCAATCACAGGTATGTTGAAGTTACTGTACTAAACCTTCAAAGATGTAGAGTTTTGAGACAAAGGCCAATTACCCTTCTAAAAAATCCTAGAAAACTTCCCACTGCAGCCTGCAAATGAAAAAGCAGCATGATTATTTCACCATGCAAATTGCACCGAAGTTTTAACTCATGACATGGACCTAAGTAGGAATAATTCATTTCAAGCCTTCCAAGTCTTTAAACATCTCAATACACTCTTCTTTCAGCAGAAACCTTTGAATTAATCAGTGATAAATATTTTCAGCTCCACTTCTGAGATGCTACAGAAGGCTAGAGATTTAGTGCCTCAGATATTAAGTCCAGGGTGGAGGGTAGGCCGCAGCAAAGTTAGAGAGAGCCCTGACTTATTAAATTATACTACATTGCACAGGAGGTCACAACTTCAGCTTTCTCCCCGTACATCCAGTGCCTCCGTCAGCCTCCAACTACACCTTCATGTACAAGAACTGACCCACAGGACACACCAAGTGAGTTCTTCATATTGTCTTTCTTGCATGTCTGTCAGCTGTTTCAGCAAGGATCTGTGATGGTTGATCAATTTATTAGGTGCAGACCCTTTCCACAGTCCCCCTTGAGTTTCTGCTGACCCAGCAAGGGCAGAGATGCACATAGATGTACATGAACACATGTTCATCGCTCTGAAACCAAGGCTTCACCGTGGCCATGGTTCTTGAGAAGACCCTGATTTTAACAATATTTCTTCTTTTAAAATAGATATTTTTTTAACCCTTCCATTTTGGAGACTGCTGGTCACAGCATCTAAAAAGAGTCTGCAGGCAGAGGCAGTCACCAGCACCATCAGTTCTTCCACTCTCGCCCCTGCCCAAGTCAGCAAAGCCAGAACCGAGAGAGCCCAACTGCAAGGGAAGTGTTTTACTGTAAAATCAGGTAAGACCAGTCCTAGCATACCAGCTAGGACTGTGCCAGTACCAATCTGTACCAATGCCAAGAGCCTCTGCAGATCTGGGGAGTTGTTAGGATTACAAACCCCATCCTAAAACCACTAACGACTTGCTTGCTTTTACTGGTGAAGAATCAGTCTGTCTGTACATCTGTGACTGCTAAGTTCAAATTCTTCTGCAAACCATCACACTTTCAAGAAAAAATAAAAAAAGGAAAAAGGCAAAATGAACAGAGACAGGAACCAGTTTTAAGGCAGGCATGCCCCAAAAGGACAGTTCACTCTTGTTGCTTGAAGGTATTTTAGCCCTGCCAGTTTTTCGCAAAGCCCTGGCTGCTAAAGATTCTCCGAGCTCACCTGGCTTCCAGACATTGGTGAGTTTCAAGCAAGAACGTGCTGCAAATCAGGGGGTTTTCTTATCGAGCATCCACCCAAATCCACATCATAGCACTTACAGTCACTGATGGCTCAGTCCCAAGCAGTGACAGAGCTGAGGGCCTGTTTCATCTTAACCAACTCACACTGACTAGCTTTAACTACCTCTTATGGATTGACCTCACAGCTCTCCAGCGGTACTTCTTCTGCCAAGTTTGTTCATTTCAATGTTTTTCTTTCAAGTGTCTCAAGAGCACAGTTCATACAACTCCATATAAATCTCAAAATTTACAGCATGTCTAAGTTATACACAAGATGGTCAGGAAATTATGTCTAATAGAAAACTGTCAGCAGCAGATTATGAGAGAAGTGTGTGGGACAGGTAATGATAAGGCACAAGAGAATTACAAAGACCTGCAGGAAAACAAAAGAAGAAGCAGTGAGTCTGGGTACTGAGGCCTGGCATTTTTGCCAGATTAATCACATAACTGGATATCACACTTTTGCAGCATTTTTTTTTCTTTTTTGGCAAAAGCAATCTTACCAGCATAAAAATATATATTTCTTTGCTCCAGAAACTTAGAAAAACTGCACAAACCTCAAATGTCTGTTTTGTTGATTGAATCTGCCTCTAAATCCAGAGTTTCCAAATCAGTCACCCCACCAGTCCTCCCCTGATGCAGGGATGGGATCTAAATATCAGCAGAGAGAAGAGCAGGAACTGCGTGAAGGCACTGCCCAACATCCTTCTCTCAGCATGCTCCAGCATTTTCAGCCTGAGTTTGTCTGTGGGTGGGGACATGGCAGGTGAAAATGGGTGTGGTGAATCCATGCCTGACCATAGGGTAGATGTGCTTTAGCCTCCCTCTCTCTCTCCCTTTACAGCCCCTGTGCCACTGACCAGAGCCCCCTCCTCCTCTTCAGTTTTATTTCCCACCTGAGATAATTTTTCTGACCTGCCAAGATGGACAGAAAGGAGGTTTGGTTTCAATCACGTGTCAGACTGGAAGGACATTGCCCAGAGGATGTATTTCTAGCAACCCTTGACACCTTCCCCATTTAACCTGGGTAAGAGGGAGAAGAAGAGGAGTAAGTGGCTGGCTAGAGAAGCCCTTGCTGGAAGAGTGCAGGAGGAAACCTGCCAGTGACAGAAGAGTGAGAAAGGGATAGATATGGGCCTGGCAATTCAGAAAAGTACATCAAGAGGGACACAACTAAAACACCAGCGCAAACAGCCGCTGCTTTAAAGTCCAGCTGCCTGCTCTCCTCCCATCCTGCTTGCTCAGGTGGCCGGTCATTAAACCCAGAGTGTTTTGTTCCTAGCCTCCTCCAGTGAAACTGTTTCCAAGCAGAATCACGTGCTAAGGGAAAAGCCTGAGCACTCCTGCGGGACCAGGACAAATGGCCACAGCTTTCTGCAGCCAAACTGGTTGTGCAGCCCAGGCAGATAACACTTTGTTCCTCTACTAAACACATGTGTAGTTAGAAGATGTTCAAGGCTGGGTCTTAGTAGAACCAGTGGGTGCATAAAGTTAAACTACACACATGTGTTTAGCTTTTTTTTTTTTCTTCCCCAAAGTGAGAAAAAAAGAGAAACTCAGCTTTTCAATATAGGTTTTGTCTTATCCCTCCTTAGTATGTAGTTCTCCAGGAAGAAAATTTATTCAGCTGACTTGAAGCTAATCAGCAGTGTTTTGAAGTTAAAGCAGCCTTTGTTAGTCAATCATGTTTGGGGGGGG
>VZTG01006201.1:3514641-3556402 GCA_013397845.1 Melanocharis versteri
TCCTAGGCTTTTTCCACTTTGAGACCAAAAAACATTGGATACTGTCTTTTTCCCTCCAGCTTTTTTTTCCCCCTTTGCCTTTTTTTCCAAACCCTGGGATAGAATATCCATATCCCCTTCCCTCTGAGCTTTTGTTTCTAATGGGTTGCAAACACTCAGTGAAGAGCAGTGATTTTTCATTCCCGTCCCCTCAGTCAGCTGAACGAGAAACCGTGTTCTGCCGTCATCTGGAAGAAAGGAGCAGTGTCAGGGAGCCACAGCAGAGAGGTCACTGATAAAATGGACCTGGAAAATGAAATATGCACTGCTCAGAAAAGGACACACTCTGAGTAATGTTCGAGGCTTTTCCTTGGCTTGCAGCTACTTTAGCTATTAATATTTGAGATATTCAAGCCTTAAAAACCGGTTCTGGAATGGGATCCCAGGAGTTAGCTGGAATTCTCTGAGCATTTCCAGCTCGGACACAATGAATGGTGAATCAAGTCCTTAATACAAATACTAGGAAGGAGAAAATACTGCCTTTCATTCACTGCTGGTATACTTGACCCCAGACACTTTTCCCCAGCTGGTAAACCAGAGCTTTTATTTGCATTTGGGTCCCTCTAGTGGAAAAAGGAAGAAGGCCGAGGACGGCTGCAAAATTTGGATGGGGCGTGCTGCGTTTCAGAACCTCATGATCTGCAACCAGCAGCATTTCTGCAATTTTGCTTCACCATTTAACCCAAGGTCACACTGAGGCTTCGTGCAGATTAAGCTGTTGTGGTGATAGAAGCCAAATATCAGCCCTCTATGCTCTGAGGGGTGTTACTCCTCCCAGCCTCCAGGACCTACCGGGATGTTTATTCCACTTCTCTTGCACCGTTCAGGTGTGCTGGGATGGAGCAGCCCCACGCAGCTGCACAGACTGGGGGACAGCTGGCTTGGGAGCAGCTCTGGAAAAAAGCACACAGGATCCTGGTGAACACCAAGTGAACCTGAGTCAGCAGTACACCCTTCCCAACTTCATTCAGAGCTTCTGCAAGGCTGGACCCTGCAGGTTAAGGGAGAGATCCTTCCCCTCTCTTCAGCACTGGTGCAGTCACAGCTAGAAAACAGTGGCCAGCTTTGGGCTTCCAAACACAATGCAGACATTGATAGACCAAATGAAGTCCCACAGTGGGTCACCAGGATGGCTGGGGACTACAGCACACTTCCTCCTCCTCACAGGAGGAGAAACTTGAGTGACACAGCTTTGTGCAGCCAGAAGAAGCAGCTCAGGGAAGATGTTACTGCTGTCCACAACTATCTAATGAACAGAAGGCGAAGTCCGTCTCTCCACAGAGGTGGACAGTGAAGAGACACAAGACAACAGACACAAGCCAGAACTAGAGACATTCTAAAGAGACACAAGGAGAAAATATTTCACTGTGAGCACAGTTCAGCAGTGGAGAAAGTATCCAGAGATGGTGAGGAATCTCCACCACTGGAGATATTCAAGACTTGGCTGGACAAGCCCCTGAGCAACATGCTCTGATTTCAAAGCCAACTCTGCTTGGAAGAAGAGACTGGGCCAGGTGAAGTCTAGAGGTTTCTCCCAATCCAAATTATTCTGGTTTGTATCTCTCACCCACTGAATAATTTATCTGGACCCTGGCTTTGGTGAAGATGATTTTGAAAAGGAGTGGTGATTATAGGAGAAAATAGCCAAAGAGAGTAACCTAACCTATGAGATTGTGGAACAGAACTGGTATCTGAAAGAAAAGTATCAGTCTGCATTTGTCTCACCTAACCTCAGATACCTGCATTAGGAGTATGGTCATCAAGTCTCGACTCATTCTGAATCACCTTCTGTCTCTCCATCACTGAAGAGAGAAGCTAAAACACAGAAGAATTCGGTGGCACATTTTCATAAGCAATTCAGCAGCTCTGGAGAACAATTCTTATGTGCTGCAAATCAAATCACACCGCTCTTCAGATATATAGAATGGATTAGGTAGGAAGAGACCTTAACGATCATCTAATTTTTATTTTAAGCTAATTCTGCTCACTAAAAACTTGTCATGTGGCCCTGATTTCTTCAGCTCCATGGTAAGGGGTGAAAGGCAGCATACGGACCTTGCCGGCAACCTCACATGTTATTGGCTTTAAACATTGTTGTGAGCCTCAGTTAAAGAGAGAGGCACAATTACACGATGTCCATCCCTGATTTCTCAGCAGCTGTTTGCCCTTGTGATAGCTCCCCACAGCTGGGTCCCAGCACACCTGTTCCACAGTGGCTGTCTTCTTGCTTACCTCTTGCCCACAACTGACATACATCAGGTTCACAGTGGTCGGGACAACTTTGCATTCTCATCCTTGGCATCTTCCTTGGCAGGACTTCCTCAGCCCGAGGTTTTGCTCTCTGGCAGAAGCCAGTCCATCCCTCAACCTCTGCCACTGCCCATCTCTGTGGGATCTCCATGGTGGCACTGCTTTTTCCTATGATGGTGAGTGATCAAGAAAAGCTTAGTAGCCTCTGCTCCTTTGAGGGGATGACCTATCCACTCTTCCCTGTGTACAAGACTCTGGCTGGGAGTCCCCCTGGCAAAAAACTCCTGGGCAAAGGAGACAACGGGCATGCTGGATCTGTGCAATGAGTCCTCATGGCCAAGGGAAGGTATCTGATATGACAAAGTATAAAGGATGTTCATGTTTAACAGTGCCAAATTCTGCCAAAGGAGTTCTCAGGCCAGGGTGCTGATGCTGTGCTAAGCACCTGGAACTGCTCTCAGCTACCCTTACTGACCAAAACACTACCTCCCAGCCAGCAAAAACCAAAATGCCAGACTGGGGAGCTCTAAAAATGTCTTAGCCAGGCTGGGACTTCAACTGCATTAGCAGGAAACTCTTCCATGCAGAGATGTCTACTACAGTGAGTTTTGGAAATAATTACCAACAACTGAGGTTTCAGGACTATCTTACACCAGGTTCTAAAAGGGGTGTCCACAAGGTTATGAAATATACCTCCCTCATTACTCCAGGTCTCCTATTAGTAAAAGCTGGAAGGCTGGGCTACCATAACAACCTCAGAGGACTAGTAAAGCAGCAAATAATTAAATTAAGGAAAACATTATAGTTTCACCAAATTTGGCTATCATTCCTGAGAACTAATTAAGGTAAATCATGATCTCAAAATTACTTTACTGTGCTTTTGGGTGCTTGTTCCCAATATTAGAGGTGGCCAAGTTTTAGCAAAACAATTTTATAAAAACTTTGCCGTGAACAAAACAATATTTAACCCCCAAATTTAGACTGCAGTTGAATGAAATTTCCTTCCAAAAATCACAGTCCACAGAAACAGGAGAACTGATGAATTTCAGCCAAAGAGTTTAAAGTTTCAAGGAGTTTCAAGTAAGAAAATCAGCCCCTAGAGTGGAAAACTGTTTGGCAGTACAGGCGTACAACTGCTACCAGCTCCACCTATAGCATGTTCAAATTAGTGTGTACTGCAGAGTCCCTAGTAAAAAGTAGATTAGTTAGCCCAAGAGTTTCCACTATTATTTGCATTGATACTTACCATGAGAATAGCAATGTTTCATCTGTGAATAAAAACATCATGTCTAAGCCTTTCTGGCACCACATATAACACTTGCATTTTCTCCCACATGTTAACATGGAGATTCACAGGCAACATGCCAAGAAGACTGGAGAAGCTAAATTCATTGTATAAATAATTCAGGATCAAAACCACTGGTGGTAAATCTGGAAAGTCACCATCTGACCTACCATATGTGGTTACTATGGAAATTGCTTTCTCCTTTAACTTAATGTACTCAGTAGTGGGAACCATTTCCTCATGATTCACATGAATCTCTGGCATGTGCTCTGCTGCTAAGTGCCAGTGAGAAGCTGTTTTTTGCAGTGATGTTATAATACCTTGACAGGACTACAGGACTGGAAACTGCCACAAACTGGGCCTGAGCTAACCAGAGTGAAGCTGGAATATGTGCTGCAAAAGCAAATCAGAAGAGGGCCTGGCACCCAGTACTGCTATGTGGTCATGTCAAATGCCAGTAATATCAGTCCCAAGTCAATAATAAAACTGTAGCTCACAATGAATAAGACACAGTGAATAGGCACAACTTGTTTCCAACACAGAGAAGAGGTTCATGGCCACCTGCTTATAAAATTTGTTCTTGTTTGGACTAAAAAGGATGGGTTTGTCATAAGAAGGATTAAGCACAGTGTAAAAATTCAAGAACTCAGGACTTCTTACCTGCCCCTGTTAGTTCTACAATGTCTGAAGTAATTTCACTTGTCTATGCCTGAAAAATTGAAATACTTAATTTTGTCCTCTTGCATCCATCAAGGTGTTTTAACAAATTGGATATCCTGGTGATTATAGCATCAGTCAGGAAGAAAAGCAGTTCCCAGGCTCTGGAAGAGAGGCCTTACCTGGCCCAGATGTGGGTGCATATTTCTGGTCCTTCCAGCAGCTGGCTGTAGAAATCTGTGGTTTGCACATTGCAGTGGGCTAGGAGGACTCACCCTGACATGAGCTGTGAATCTCCAGATGAGGTGGTGTTGGGGGGCTGTAACTTTCAAGAACCACACAGCTCTTGAATGACAGCAGCTGTGATTCTTATTACTTTAATAACTGCTGTTCATTATTATTTCATTTATTCAGATACCTCAGTTGTAGCCAACATGGGGAGCAGTAGTGCCTTTTACAGTTACTGGGAGCTTTCAGCACTGTTCAAGAGTCTTCATGTCTAGATATTAAGTGTAAGACACCTTTTTCTAGAATTCAAAATCTTTTCCCCCCCAACAGCCAGCTAGTTATGCTAGAGATTAAAAAGCTAGAGAGTGGGTCACTAGTTCTTTCCAGAGACTGAACCAGCTCTGCAGTACAGAGACCATCACCATCTAAGATTTACACCCCATTACCTGCAGCACCAATGTGCATTTTTCAAATCTGGCCAAATGGAGTTGGATCACACCTGTTAAAACATTGTCAGCAACATGCACCAAGAAGTAACAAAAAGCTCTTCACTGTGGATAACAATGTCAAGAAAGGTTCTGAATTAATTTCATCTTAGCATTGTCCTTTCCCAAAGTACAACATGCAGCACACTGAATTTTGGAGTCAATGTGCAGATTCCCTTCACCTATCCTAAAACAACATTTATTAAGTGATAGCACGGACACTGTTTGCCAGCAAAATTTAATAGGCACGAGCCTGATTGTAAGGGGCAATGCAGAGCTCACACTGTCAGGCAGGAGAGCTCAAAACAGAGGACCCTGAAAAGCACTTTGACCTCCACCTGCACTCCTGGGGCAGGTTGGCTGCTCTGCACGCCCAAAGCACACAGGTGAAGGATGGTCCCAAAGTGCTGGAAGTCTCCTGAGAGGAAATGTGGCCCCTGCACCTTCAAACACGGGATAGCTGCACTGGGGACACAGCTAAGAGCTGCACCTCAGCAACTGTCTCAGTCTGGCCAGATGCATTGAACGGCTCTTTTGCTTAATCCATCATTACAAAGTCGTATAATTAATCAAGCGAAGTGCAAACATCTGAAACAGAAGCTTCAACCTTTCCGCTATATGTGTGTTGAGGTATAATAGTCATAGAAGTAAAATTTTTGTTCTTCCAGGGCAGCTAAGTCACAGGCACTGCCTCAAGAGTGTGGGGGTGATCTCAACCTTGGACCTACCCCTCAGCCTGAGCAGAGACTTGCCTGGCACCCAATAAATGAGGTGCACCTCTCCAAGCTGAGATAGCCTGGCTGTCCCTGCACCTCAGCCCCACAAGCTCTGCCTTCCTACTTCACATGGTGCTGGTGAGCCTGGATCTGGTCCTGCCTCATCCCCTGGATGCACTGAGTGCGCACAGGGAGAGCCGCAGCAGCACTTTCAGGGCTCATGAGCTCCACCTCTGCAAGGGGCATGCACAGCCAACCCGCTGCCCAGACTGAATCAGAGCTGCAAACCCCATCCCCAGGCACACACAGCCCTGCTCTTCGCATTAGTAAGCTCCACCAGTGCACCATTCCCATGGGAATGGCACTGCACGCCCAGCACACTGCTGGGCCATCTGTCTCAGCACTTTGGATGGCAGACATCTCCTTACCAGGCAGGCAGATAAACCTCTGGTAATTAAGTAGTGAGCCCCAGCACCTTTCGTTATCTTGCAATCACATACTATTCCACTGACTCCCCTTCCTTAACTTTCATGTGAGAACTGCTTGGATGCTTAATTCTGAAAATGATGGATGATCTCTCAATGGGCAAAGAATCTCCATTTCCTGCCATACAATTAATATTGCCTGGCTTAGGCAGACCAGAGATACCTAAGAGCTCTGCACATAAGGCTCTCCTTTACTTCAGGCCACTGAAATTCAAAAGCCATCTCAACATGTCCAAAATGAAAAAGAAACAGCTGAGAGGTTTTGCACCATGTTTTATGGTCTTCATGGCATACAAGTCAAATCTTTCAGTAAAGTAAAGGAATTTGTCTGATTAGCAATTAATTATTTATGTCAGGCAAACTCTGAACTCACAGTTGTTGCTAGGTTATCTGTTTGCATGACCATGTCCACCCATTTCTGTGGAGAATGCATAAGAATTTGCATTATTAGGAAATCCAAATGTTTGTACTGTCAAAAATAGTCCAGAGAAAGATTTTTTTTTTGTTTTGCACAGAAAGATCCAGGTTTCATCCACTGAAGCAAAGGAAATCTTTGGCTCTCAACACAATTTACAGACAAAAGCATTTGGGCCTACAGTTATCATGAACCAAACAGAAATAATTATTTGGCCTTTACATGGTTCTGTTTGTTTGTTCGTTTGTTTCAATAAAACCAGGAAGTTTTCTCCTCAGGTTTTATTTTGAAAACAAAGTGATTTCTTTTCAAGCAGAATTTCCAAAGGAATATTCCAACTGGCTTCAGCAACTCACATATTTGTCCAATAAAGAAAAGGAGAAATGTCACTGGAAGACGCAAAAGCTCCAGAGTCAGACAAAGATGACCGATCATGAGGAGTGCGTTTTGCTTCACTTTTTCCGAAAATCTTTTCCTCAGTAAATAAATCTGAGTTCTTGTTCATCTACAGATCTCAAATACCATTTCTAAGAGAAGCCTTTATACTTAAAATAAAAATTCACTCTTTTCACATGCTTTTCAGAAAAGGGTTGTACATACACTTCACATGCAAAATTATTTCTAGCCACCCACACTAGCTTCAGTAACCACATATTCCAATTTCCATAACCCATTTTCTTCCCCACACTCTCTTCTCACTGAACTGTCAAATCCTTCATTGCACTGTAATCTCCTTTTCTGTACAATTTCTTTTGAAGGACCTAATTTATTTTCAGGTGCTATAAAATAAATAATAATTTTCAAAATTGATCACCAAAGCTAAAATCTGGGCTTGCTGTTGCTGACATTCTACTTGTAGTTCACATGCGCACACATGTACAAACATTAAGAAAATTAGGAAAAGTTTGACACTAAAATACAAAATTCATGGGATTTCAGAGACCTATACTCTTGAATTTTACATACTCCTAAAGCTGTGTTCATACTTGAAGCAGTAGAAATTCACTCTCTCCATGAAAAGAAGCAGTCAAGTTGCACATTTCCACCCCACAACTTCAACCTACCCAAAGCACCAGATATGACAGAGTCCTGACCATGTTCATCCTGCTGACTTAAACCCCATTTTCCTGTCTCTCAGACTCATACTGGCTTCTGACAGGCAGTTTGAGGTGCCTGGATTAAAATCCCTGTGAGAAGTTATACAGAAAGAACATCATGTATCACGTGCAACACCACGATAATAGACACAGCACACTCGATTAGAAATGGAATTATTCATTCTCTTACTTAAGTTTTCCATCTCTGTTTTTCAATAAAAATGAAATTGCTGTAGGATTCCTACTCCACTGCAGCCATATAGGTTGGTTCAAGTTACAAGAATTCTAATTGGTTGCAAGTTACAAGAGGGAACCAGAGGATGACAGTCTCAAAAAACAAATTGGAAAGGAGGATCCAGCCTTCATAGCAGCTGAAAAAAGCTTTAAACCCTCCTTTAAAACAGTACACTGGGGTTTTTTTCAAAAGTATCCCAGTCTGATATAACTCTGCTACTCTTTTCTTGCTTTGACTTCAGGATTAGTCTCTATAGGTGCATTTGGCAAGCACATCCAGAAGGTCTGCCAGGATATTCAGCCCAAGGGTACACTTAGAGTAGTAGCTGGTTAATAAGATCTCATTAAAGAACTTTGGGGTCCAAAAAAATATCTGGGTTTGTCATAATTTATGCATCTTCAAAAATCTGTTTATTCCGATAGCATTTGCCCTGAAAAGAAATTGAATAACACATTGTGAAGTTCATGTATTTTATTTGGTCCTTTTGGAATGACAGTTTTTATTTTCATTCTCCTGAAATGGACTTTTGAACAAAATTCAGTTACAGAAGTTACAAAATACTTAATTTCAGACCAAACATTTTGTCTTATTTATCTGCTTTCCTGCAATTTCACTTGGAAAGGGTAGTTTTTCCTTTCCAGTTTGGAAAGGAAAATCAGCGTTTCCTTGCAACAGAAGACATCATCTCCACCCATACTACTTGCCATCAAATGTGCTTATAAATGCTGGGAAAGGATTTTCAAATGATAAAAACAAACCATAAATGTTGAGAAGTTCACTTGTGTTACGCAGAGGAAACGCTGTGGTCGCTGTGATCAGGCAGAGTCCCACAGTGGAGCACGTGGATCCACATGGGAGGTCTCTCCTGGTGCCTTGCTCCATTAGAACACTCCAATATCAAGCAACATGTCAGAAAGTAACACCCAGCTTTCACAGAGTTAGGCACGTAAAGATTGACCACATCCAACACTGGCAGAAGCGGGTAGCAGCTTTTGCAAACAGTGAGCTTTTATGTGATGAAACTTTAACCTGTCTCAGGAGGACACACTTCTGAAAGTCACTTTTACCATAATCCTGGAAGTATAATTACTAGTGATATCACTTCTAAAACTAAATAGGATAGAAGGTTGAATCTGTTGCGCAAATTAGCCAATGAACTCACCGACACTGATAGCCTTCAGATCACACAGTGCCAAAATCCTGTGGTCTCAATCTTCCCTAATAGTTGTCCTACTAAATGGCGTAACTGGAATTTTTTTTTTCCATCCCCGAATAATTACAAAGAAGATGGAAATTCTCCACTGGGAGAAGATTAATGAGTGTGTAGTACGCTCAGAGGGATGCTACCACATCCAAAACAAATGAATCACGGAACAACACTTAGAAGAACGTCACATTTCATGACATAAGATTCCTCATCATTCTGGAGTTTTTAGGGCAATGAAAAGGTACCTGTGATGTCAGCAGACTTGTTGGGTACTTCCAATCTGGGCTTGTGCTGCCAAGTATTCCTGGAGTGGTGATTTAATTTTGGCTGGGTCACTACTGCTATGTCAGCTGTACTGCTGCAAGTGCAGCTCTCACGTGTTCCCAGCTGGGCTGTTGCTGTCCTTCAAAATCCTTGTCATGTGCGACACTACAAATGGACAAGGCAGCAAGGTAACAGTTGCAATAATAAATTCTGACTGTGTGTATGGGGAAGATTGGTAATGCATTCCTGCAGATAGCCAAGTCTTGGACAAATGAAACTAAACAGCAGCCTGAATAAAAGGAGCTTTTTGCAGACTTATGCTAACCAGGTGTGTAAATGTTTGCCTGCTCCTGACCCTGGTAGAGCGGCTCAATGAGGAAAGGCCACTGGTGGGTTCTTTGCCTGGGAGAGTGGGGCTTCTATTCTGCTGTGGATCCTCCTAAACCAGAGGGAAGCTTATTTCTATTCCAGCAATTAAAAATACAGACCAAACAGGGCCACTTGTGACTTGATGTACATAGAAATACTAAAGTGTGCCAGCTTTTCACTGAAGCAGGCGCACATTAATTCTCCCTTGGTAGTTCCAGTGAGATGGAGCAGTTTCTATCCCCACAAGGACTTGTGGGCTCTCTGCGGTAACCATCTCCTTGGCTCTGGACTGTTTCTCCTCCAGAGCCTTACAAGCACACTGTGACTGCCCCTCAGGCCTCCAACTGCATTTTGAAAGAAAAATGAGGAACAAACAGATACTGTTCATTCTGAAAGACCAATATATATTCAGTCAAGCATAAAATTATAAATGGAGAAGTAGAACTAGTGCTGGAGAGAAAGCAGTTTGACAACAAAATCAGAGAGGAGCAATGTGGATGGATACACAGACATCCCACAAAAGAGTCCCCTTTCATCTACTTAATAGCTCTTTCCCTGCAGGGACATGTGGAAACTTAACCACTGGCCATGCAGTAAGCTGACACCCATTTTTTGGCTCACACAAATCATCTGACATCATTCATCTCCCTGGTGGGTGAAATGGAGCTGGGTTGTGAATCCCTCAGAGACAAGATCTCAAGACCCCATCCCAGCAGCTCACATTGCAGCCTGTCATTGGTAGAGAGGTCTAGGCCACCCAGACCATTCAGACTAGGACTAAGCCAGGACCTGCTGTCCCACCACCATGCCACAATGCAGGCACAACCTCCTGAGGTCCCCTGGGGACAGATTTTCACCTTCCTGAGACTCCAGAATACATCCTATCTGGGGGCAGATTTTGTGTTGCCACACCCAGCTGAGCTGTTCTGTTTCCACATGCACAGTCCACAGATAGTGCTGCACACGGTTCAAATATGTTTTGTCTTCATTAACCTTTTCCAGCAGCAGATGAACTACTAAGCACTGGAAAACTGCCGTATCAAAGATCTCTTCCAGTTTCTCATTGTACTGGGGAAAATGGTGTCCAGAAAGAGGGAACCAGAAGCAGCAGCCTCCATCTCTCCTTTTCTGCAGTTCATGGGAACAGGAGGCAACACAAGACAGAAACCACCACATGGTAACTCAAGAGCAAGAAAATCAGTCATGCTATCCTGATGAGGAAAAGGTGGTAGACCTCACTAGGAACAAAAAATCAAATGCATACCCACCAAAGCCTGCTGAGGGTCAACCCTCTGCTTATACATTGACCTTACTAAAGTAAAGTCAATGAGAATTTCTCCATTGACTAAAATGTCAGTGTAAACTCTTTCCAGCCTGAAGTGACCTGTTTGCATTGCAATAGTAGGGACAAATCTAAAACTGTGAAGCTGTGTATTGATGAAATGCAAAGTCAGGAAAGCTAAGTTCTAGCTGTTAGCTCATGACTGCAGGGCGCACGTGTCAGCAGGACATATATGGTCCATTTTGGGTGACAGGCATATCACTAGGCAAGATCTGAACAGCACACAACTAAGAAGCTAAACCAGTTGAAGAAGTTGATTTATGCCCACAGTAATACAAAGGTAACCAACAAGGCAACAGTGAAAATGTGACCACACAAGGTACAAGAGGCAAACCAGAATGAGCGCCTGCTACACAACATGTTTTATTGACAGGATGGCTTGTTACTCACCGTGTTTCCTAAATAAGTGAACTAGAAGGTCAAAAGCATTCTTGAACAGAGGCTGGGATCAAAGATGACAAAGTGAGGCAGGGTGTCCTAGTTGAAGGTGACAATGACTATCAAACAATCAATATTAACAGAGGAAGAACCATTCCTGACATAGTCAAAAGCTTATTGCTACCACTGCCTGTTGGATCCTCCTTCTGCAGTTGGTGATTTCTCTGATTAGACTGGAGGGACAGTGATTTTCTCTCTGGATAATTTCAAGAATAATTTCCCTATCCCAGAATTTTAATAGATTAAAATTAATGTACTTGGAGAGACCTCCAAAAGGTCTCTGGAGCTACATGATGACAAATTCCCTCACTACTGCAGTCTGCTTTTGAACTAATCCTGGATGGTGGGACTTTCCTCTTGCTCATTGCAAGGGCTCAAGGAAGCTCTTTCACAGGCGTAAATCAGGACAACTCACTGATTTCAGTTCCTGAGGAGAATTAGCTAGATCACCATTTTTAATCTGTCTAAGATTTCAAGGCAAAGAAAATTGTTTCAAATGAGTCAGAGCAAAATCCATCATCCCTTCAGCACGAGGCATATTTCTCTCTACCCTGTAATTTGAACTTTGGAAATTCCAGCAATATCAATCAGAGTAAACGGAGAGTCCCAAGGAATAATGAAATAAAACAAAATATTCAGTCTTACATCTAGAACAAATTAGGAATTATGTAAAAAATGAAGTGGAACCTCTAAAAAACCCTGAGAAACTTTTGCATTTTGTAGTATCAGCAAAGCAGGAATAACCATCCTTCCCTCCACAGAAATTCACAAAGAGCTGTAAACACCTACAATAAATCTAAGAGTTGTGACCACTTCTTAAACTGAATGTGTTGAAGGGGTTTTGTTGCAAATTTCAAGATATTCTCAGTATTATTATATTTTATTATACTACTTAAATAAGCTTTAGAATTTATACACTGTAATAGGCCTATTAGGTATATTATCTTCCATAAGAGCTGTAATCCAGTACAGAATTAACAAAAGAAAAAACTTACTAAATTTATATATAGTTTTATATCTCAATAAAACAGCCAATATTGATTATTTTAAGTTTGGTATTACGTGTTAGATTAAAAGTCTGTGGAAGCAATTTCATGATCTTCTAGGAGTTGTAAGAAAAAAAGCTAGACTCTTCTATATGGAGGGATAGCTGAAATAATAGCCACTGCCAGCCCAGTAATAGCACATGCCATCACCCAAAAGAGAAGCACATACAAAAGGCAAAAGAGTTTTACTTGCTATTCTTCTGTAAACATGCATATTTAAACAACAAAAAGAGAGATCAAAGGAAATAGAAATGCAATGGATGCAACTTGAAAAAACATCACCAGCATGACAAGCTAAAAGAGAAAGCAGAAGCGCCAGGGAAAGGGTACATGGCTTGCAGAAAAACTCACAGCCTCTTGTCATCGAATCACAGGATCATAAAATGAATCAGAATGAATCACAGAATGGCTTGGAAGGGACCTTAAGGATCACCTAGTTGCAACCCCCTTGCCATAAGCATCCAATTCTTCAAAGCTCAGACAAAACAGATTTTGCATGTTACTTAAAAGTAAGCACCCCTGTCTGAGAAGCGGATTACACTCCTTCCTCAGTTTCTCCTCTTCACAGAGCCCACTGCTACTGCCCAGCACTTGCCTGGAGATCCCCATGTCCAGACAGGTCCCCTGAGTGTCCCCTGAGGCTGTAGAATCCTTAGGCAAAGCTCAGACCAGCCAGAGGTCAAAGTGTTTTCAGGCTCAGCATGAGATTCCTGGCAGCTTCCAGGGTGCTTAATGTGAAAAAGCCCTGCTGAATTCAATGGTACTGCTCACAATTACACTCTTGCTCACAGCTCCCCTAGATGTTGCATGCTTATATCCTAATTTGAATAACTAGAACCAGTATCATCAGTGTGGTATCATGATTACAGAAGTATAACATGAAGGAGAAAGTGGTGTAAGAAAGGAAAACTGGAAAAGCATACTGAGGAATTAAAACAAGTAACTACTGGAAAAAAATGATGAAAACAGCACGCTACTGTAAATCTTCAAGTCTAATGTCAGTAAAATGAAAGAAAATTTAATGTTTAATTCAATTATTATTCACTAAATATCAAGACCGTGGCAGGACTTAGAAACCAACTGTGTTGGCCTTCACTGGGTTATCAGTCTGGGGGCTCCACCACCACCAAATACTCCAATTCAAAGAAATACCACAGTCCAAAAACTTTTGCAGACTGCATAGAGTGACTTTCCCAAAGAGGCTTCAGGAACCCAGGAGACTCAACACTGAAGTAGAAGCGATCCTGCATAAGAAGCCTCCCAGCTCATCTTTCTCTGACCTATTTGTGAAAATTCCCCAATGAAGGAAGCTCCCCAGGCAGACAGCTTCACTGTTCATACAGGGCTGTTTCATCCAAACCAACTGATACTGCAGGTTTGCAGCATCCCACATCAGTTGCAATGTGTCATGACTTGGTTAAACATGAATTTTGGCTAGAGATTTTATTATTAATGTTATAAAAGTTAGCATGAAAAAGTTATCAGGTGAAACCGTGTAAATATTCCAATTGCATTAGTTTTGTTTTCCACGCCCTTTTATTTAAGAAGTCATTGTTAATTGGTGTATTAATATTAGTACCTGTTAATTTGGAAGGTTTGTTTGGAGTCAGAATTAATTTATAAACTGGTTTTGTTACTTCTGTGTCTGCAGTGTCTATTTCATTGGAGTCTCTCCACTAACCCACACCTTACTTCCAGGGTTCCAGAGCAGTGTTAGACCCCACAATCTGCTGTGGATCAAATGCAGATGATATTGGTCTTTTCTGTCTGTGTGCAAGCCAAAGCAACAAACAGACTACAGAGCCACATACAAATCATATTTTTATGTTGAGCTATAATTGTGATATACAAAGGATCTCAGTGGGCTGGTCAAAAATTGTCCTAAGGCTGCTATCCTGGCTCAGAGCAGTGATCCATTAGCTCAGTGTGACATCCCACTTTTAAGGGGAAGCGAGCATGCAAGATTCATAGATGCTTGTGGTCAAAAGGAACAACAAAACTCAGAGGATCCACAAGAGCTTACAATGTTCCATTAGTAAATTACACACTTGGCATGGATATGTTGCTCTGTGACCTCCTATCTAAGCACAAAGCAGTGGATTTTGGATAACGGGTAGGGTAAAAGAGAAGAGAGAGAGAGAGAGAGAGAGAGAGAGAGATGTGTTAAAAAGGGGGTGAGAGAAAGAAAAGAAAGAGAGAAAAAGAGATCACCGGTTGTGGCTCCAGCTCGATCCAGCTGGGGTGTCCAGGGTCCTGGGGCACACACATGGAGCAAGTGCACCGGGCTTTCTGGGACTACCATTCTACAGACAAGATTTCCCCACCCAGGAAAGTTTTTCACTTTCTATGCAAAATAGTTACCATGTGCAGTCGGTTCTTCCAGACCTTCCTGGAAGTGGGTTGGAGGGCTTTGGGATCTTTGGTGGTCTCCATCTCCCCCTACAGTCCATGCCCACTTCTTAGCCTCATTCCTGCACTTGTGCTGTACTGTGTTGTGCTTATCTCCAGGAGCCAGATCAAGGACTTTTGTCCCAGAAAAGTGATGCCCTATCTCCAGCCACATCCTGTTCTTTCTCACAGTGTGGTATCACCTACAACCTCTGTTTGTTAATACCTACAGCCCTTGATTGGGCCCACAGCCATGCAGCTATCAGTGTTTGAGACATACACATTAGCTCCCTTATCTTCTAGGCTTCTACACTCACTGTCCTGGCTTTTTTAGCACAGCAAGTCCCATGCACTTCAGAAGAAACCTTTTAAAATATCACACAATAGTCAGACATGGATTGCAGTAAGCTCTGTGCTAAATCTCAGTTTTAAACCTGATTTTAATGACTGGATTATCCCAAAAGAGTAAGATTTAGTAATAAACCGCTAAAATCTGAGCGAGAAAAAAATGTAAAAACAGCTTTAATGTAGAAACTAATTTAGTAGTGATGGATAAAAACAGTATTAGCAAGAGATAGGTAGGCTCCAGCTGTCATCTTTTCTGATCTCAGATCCAGATCCAAAGAAGCATTTGCATAACTAACTGCTCTGCAGAAATGGAAGTCTCAGTGAAATCAGCAGGATCTCAGAACCCAAGTGGAAGCTAGCACAGTCTTTCTCCTTCTATACCAATTCATGGAAACCTTATGTTCCACTTGGGCTTTTATGAATCTTGATTCAGAAACTATTCATGTGGGTACTCAATTTTAAACCTCAGCTGTACTGACCCCACTGCAGGCTGGCAGAGTCTAGTTCTGTATAACGACTGGATCCCAGAATCAGAGGACAGCTGAGGTTGGAAGATGACCTCTGAGGGTCATCTGTCCAATGCTCCTGCTCAACCAGGGCTACAAATAGTCCTGTCTTCACTGAGAGCCCTTCCCAGGTATGAAGCTAACTAGTCATACATGCCTTTCCATGTAAGAGCCTCCAGCAGATCCTAAGGGAGGATTTGTTTTCTTACTGTAAGACGTTTAATTTAGAATGGACAAATAGTCTCGACTGTGGGAGTTTTTCAGTGAGTCACCACCCAAGAATGACTGCAGGCATCTCTCCAGCGGAATGGATACGTCAGCACTGCTACATTGCACTGAGCTCTACTAGCAAACAAGACACCTTCTGAAGCAAGATTAGTGTGAGGATTTCAATTGTACCTGACCCTAAATAATAACCATCTGTGACAAAGATTGGAAATTAGAGGTACCTAACTTTTGGAGTGGAATTCAGCTCCAGATTCATTGGCAGAAGTTTAGCTGCCCACATGAGCAGTAGTACTGCACTCACCTGGCAGTTGGCTCCAGGACTCGATTTTGTTGAACAAATATAACTGTGCCACCTTTGATGTGTTCCAGGGCACCCAGGAGATCTAGACAGGGCTGGATGACACGACTCTGCACCCATGAGACGTCCAGTTCCTCCGGGAACAGTGCCAGAGATCAAGCATGACCCCCTAAGCTGATGTCCCAGAGCACCTTGGGCCACGTTGGTGCAGGCTGTCCTGATCCCATCCCCTGACACAGACACCTAGTGCCACCTAAGGTGCCTGTCTCCAGCTACAGTCCCAAAAAGGTTACAGGTTTCCTTTTGGTCCTACACCATATCTGCCAGCCCCCTGCAGGTGTTGTCAAACACAGCACAGCATCTCAAGTGGCACTTGGTGCATGCATGTGGACAAATGATATCCCTTTATGTCACTGGAGAGAACATAACAGCTCACACCAACTACTTCAGACAGGTTCTTTGTGATGAAAAGAATTGCTTCATGGACGTGTCTGTTGCTATTTGTTGGGTATAAAGAGGCTCTAGATGATGAGCTCAGATACAGATATCAATGTGATGCACATCTTCACCTGATCAGATGAGAAACACTTCAAGGAACACAGTTCCTCATATTGCAGGGGTTTCCTGGGAGATTATGTTCTTACTGCATAAAACAAAAAAAAATTGTTATTTTTGCATGGCTGGTTTAAACTTTAATGTTCTTAATCACAAAAAAGTTGTGAATACCTTTCAATCTGCAGAATGTTTTCTTAACACTAAAAAATAGAGCAGCTCATTTCAGGAGTGAAAGTCTTCAATTTTTTCACAAAATACAGCATAAGAATTTCCTAAATTAAGCAAGAATCATGGGTGAAGGAGAATTGGACTTATTAGATCCCTTAAAGGCAGAAATAGCTTAAGGGATGAACATAAATAGAATCATAGGCCTCCTCGTAGCCTCTGCCAATGAACATTCTATCCAATCAAAGTGAATACAAGCTTGATCAGATCAAGTAAAAATGTTACAAGTGGGGTGGCTAATTATTGAATGGAAGGTTGGCAGTGGAACAACTAATGACATCTCATTACTAAGTCATTAAAAAGGGCATCTCAATGTTGAACTGAAACCTGTAAATAAAAAATTTAAGACACTTTAACAAATTCTACATTCCAGGAAGTGAATTCAACATAAATACCTAACGCTTATTGCAAGACCCACTTTTAATGTTTTTGCAAGGGGGAGGTGTTTTAAGAGGAAAAGTCTTTTGGTCATTAAGAGCATCACAAAAGCAGTTCATCCTATGCTTCTCTTACTTGCCTATGTAAATTTACTATGGGCCTTTATATACTGCAAATGTGTATTTTTATGTACTCCTAGGGGTCATGACATAATTACCAAAATTACCAAGGAGAATGACAAGTTAACCATTGTTTAAATTTAATTCATAACATTAATTATACTGAGCGGAATAGCAACAAAATATAGAGAGAGGGATTATTTTTAAACCTCTAAACCAGAAAGATGAAGGCTTATCATGGTAAAGAAAAATCCAGGTGGAGATGAGCTTGTTCAGTTTGATCAAAAGGAGTCTAAGGGATGATCTAACAGAGGTCAGCAGCTACCTGAATTGGTAGTTACAAGGGGGACAGGCTTGGGAAGCTCAGGCTGGGCTGTGTAGGCAGAGGAGAGAATACTGCCCAGAAAGGTTTTGTACTTGGATGCTTTCAATACTCAGACAGGCAAAACCACAGCAGACCTGGACTAAAGTTGTCCTGCTTTGAGCAAGAGCTTGGGCTACAAACTTCCAGAATTCCATGCCATCAAATTTCCTGGGATCCCCTGCTTCAACGGCTGCACAGCCAGACCATTCTCCAGTCTGATCCTCTGCCCAGCTCACAGGTTGACTGGGGCCCAGGGTGACGGGAGCAGGGCTAGTAGGCTATCAGAAAGAAAAACATCTATGGATAGACCGAGGTTTCCCTCACTACTGGAAAAGATGGTAGCAACTCTGTTTGCATCAACAGCCTCCCTAAACCAGCATACATAGAGGTAAAAGCAATACCACTTCTCTTAAGTCATTTGTCTCAACAGTTGCAAGTAATATGAGCTTGTAATATTTATGTTTGTGTTTCTCTGGAAGAAAAGGCAGGGGAAGGACTGGCAATCAGAGAAACAGCTGCTCTGGCATCAGTGGGAAGGCATCACATCTTTTCACCAAATTGACCTTTCTAGGAAAGTGTACCTAATGACAGCTTGAAATTATGTCTTTGAAAGGGAAAAGTAACTGCAAGTATGTGGCATGAGAACAATTAAACACTGTCCTTGCCTCATTCACACCTGCAAAGTGCTCAGTGAAATACACTTCATTCTTTCCCCTTCCTCATGTGAAATGTCTCCAGATGCACATTAAAGTACAACATTCTCATGTGCCTGCTGCACGATGTGGAGCAGAGAGCAAAGACAGTTTCCAGTGTTCAGAAAATCTTACGTTTTGGTACCTGCCCCTTTTGAGTCAGTGCTCTCTTCATTGATGCTCACAAGTCATTAGAAAGGGAGGCACACTGTATATGCAGAGCACCATTCAAAACTGGTCACAGTCTGCCCTGGTTATTTTGCAGATGCACAGATTTGAGACTTCAGATGATGATAAAAATCATCTGATCTGACTTGCAGCACTGCAGAAAACCAGGAATCTCCTTGCCATTCTTGTAGTCTATCAGCTAATCCATGGTGGAACTCTGAGGTAGCCCCTGCTTTCTTTCTAGTGTAGAAAGGGAAGGCATCAGCCATGCACAAATGCTGAAGAGTAGTAAGTGCTCTGTTCTTAATCTCCCCCACATGTACGAGAAAGTAAACAAAAGCCAAGTAAAGAAAATGGGACACAGAGGACCATATTTTCATAGTGCAGCTCTTAAGCTGTCACCCATTACAAGCCCCATGCTCATTAGACCCATTTATGTCACATTTGCACTTGCAGATTGAAGGCCTCTGGTGCAATAACCATTTGTTTTATACCAGCAGAGCCTTGACACCTGAGGCCAACATAGCCCTGCAAGGAGCAGAGACAGCTCTGTGAAAGCCGGGTTTGCTCTCACAAGAATTAAACCAGAGCCCCCTGTTTATCAGATGGGATCCCCTTGTTGTATATGAGATGTTTTTCCACTCGTCAAGAAAATGATTCCTGCAGTTCTGGTGGGTCAGGGCTCTGCTGTGTCAGTCAGCTTTTTCTCTCCTGCAGCTGTGGCACATGCAGGCAGCTGCGCTGGGGAGGTGCGGAAGAAGCAGGACCACCTCTCCTGTTGGCAAACCACGGCCCAAACATGAAGCTCCAGCAGCTGGTTCACAAGCTGTTGAGCATGAATTACCACCATTTGCAACACAGGGTACTAGAATAAAATGGCTTCAGTTTCAGGAGCCTTTAGTATATCATGCTGTAGTTCATGGCAGTTCAGCTGCTGCTGCATGGATGGCTGAGCCGTGCCTGCAAAAAGTGTTGGGAGTCTTTCCAACTGTTTGAAAATAAGCTGGACACCAGAAGGGTCAACGTTGCCCTATTCCAAAAAGCCAAGATGATACATCTTCCTGCACGAATTCAAATTTCAGACATAGAAAGTGACTGGGGAAAAAAATCAGAGATTTATATTGGGAAACAATGGAAAATACGTTATAACCATGATCAGAGTTACCAGCTCTGTATGTGTCCCAGATGGCAGAAGCCAAAGCCTATCTGTGTTAAAGGAAAATGTGCTTGGATTACAGATATTTTTAGTTGAAAACTTAGACGATGGAAAGAATAATCTTGGCCATATTTTGCCCATTAAGCTCAGTGAAGTGCTCTGGGATAAGAAAATTAATGAGAGAATCCCTGGCCAGATTCCACCTTGGCTTCTATTTACTGCCACCAACTTCGCAGCTAATTCTTGTGCACCCCTCTCTCCATCAGAGCATTTACTAAAAAACTTTAAGTAGATCCCACTCCCATTTAGGCATTAAACTAACACTCAAGTTTTGCTGGCTCAGAGCCCACAGTGAGTAAGAATACTCATGGATACAGCAATAGTCAAAAGAATTAACACCTAATTCTTTGCAGCAGGGCCTCTAGCACAAAGGGCTCTTCTTCAGAGTGAGCCCAGGAGTTTGCTCAGATGTCACGAAGCTCTCAGGCACAATGGTGGTGTTCAGCTCACCGAATGGCAGATCATTCCAACATAGGTGTTGACATCTGCTCATCACCTCGAACTCCTTTTATAGGAAGTGGACAGAAATAGTGTGTTTGTGTTCTTCATCTGATCACTGTGGGATCTCTCCAGGCGATTCATCATACACCTGTTGAGTAGCATTCAGTTGACCATAAAAGGGCCAGCTCTGGATAGATACATTCTCTTTAGGGAATGAATCCTTCCACCTGTCTGCAAAAAGGCAAGGAGTGTCCATCTCCCCAGGTCCTTCAGAGGAGCTGAGACCCAGCCCAGTTGTGAGTGTCAATGAGGAAACCTGGCCTGGCCCAGTAAAACTGGGGCTGCCACTCCACTTTCCAGGGAGCAACCCAAGCAAAAAACTCTGGCTCCCAAAAAAAGCCACTCTGAAGCTTAAAAGAAGCCAGTGAGCCCTGTTCCAAACAGGAGCTAATCCTGACCCTGGATGAGGGAGGCAACTGCTCCACAAGAGGGCCCCCAGGCAGCAGCAGAGCCTGGGAGACACCTCTGCCCTTGTACTGCCCACCCAGGGCGAAGCTGCGGAACCCACTCCTGTTTCCTTTCCCCAGCCCTGGGCCCTGTGGCAGTCCCAGAAACTGTCTCCACTAGTCCCATCTGACAGAGAAACACTAAATGATGTCACCATGTGGCACCAATCTGCATTTTGAGGTCCCCATCTGGAGGAGGCGCTCGGCTGGTGTTGTATAACCAACTTCACATTCAGGAGACAGAGAATGGACATCACAAGAGCACTGAGCACAATTTTAATGGTGAAATTAGTGAGTTACTCCCAAGGACTCCCACACCTAAAACCAATCCCTGCCAGCCCCATTCGTTAATGGAATGCAGTGCTGAATGCAATGACAATGCCCTGAGAGAGGATGCGAAAAACAGCCAGGAGTTTAGCCTACCTCACAAGGTCTTCCTACCTCACAAGGATTGCTTCTGTGATTGCCAGGGCACCAGGCTGGAGACAAGTGCGCCAGGTGCACACAGCTTGGTTGGCAGCTTGACCAACAGGAATTGTTTGATAGCCCTAAACAGACGTATCTTTAATGCTGTCAATGCTATGGGTTCAGCCCATCAAACCTCTTGCTGAGGTCCTGCTTTCAGGTGAATTTATTCAATTCTAACTCTTGTGTTTTACCTTTCTGTATTGAAGTTGTTTTTTTCTAAGATGATTTAACTTGCTTGCAGCTTCTGTTCCCAGAGTAAGGCTTGGATCTCCTCAGGTATGGTAACATGCCCATTGCAAAAGTCAAAGTGCAAACAGCTAAGGCAGAGGGCACTATTCCTCTCTCTTCTTACAGCTAGAGACCCAAGGTCCAAAGAGACCAGACAGCCAGTGTCACATGTGAAATCTGTAGTAGCAGGCATAATATATTCCCCCTGACATGTATCCCCTAGTATGCTAACCAGAGCAAGGACTGCCACCCACTTGGTTTCTACTTGGCTTGCAAGGTTTTGTGCTTCCTGGGGGAAAGAACGGAATCTCCTGCTTGGAGCTGTGTTGCCTGCTTGGACTATCTTGGTGTCATCATGGTGTTTTAACCAGATGTGTATGTGCCTATGCTGTGTCCACTAGAATCTGGTTTCTAGTGAGTCTCTGCCTGGTTATAAGGTTCTTCATCAAGTCATGCTGAACACCCTCAGTGCAGATTGTTTAATAGCTGCTGGGTTTAGATGTAATCTAGCTCAGAGGCTACGGAGATGTGAGAGAAGTTAATGAAGCTTGTGAAGGGAAGCAGATACTGTGTTTTACTCAGGTCAGCACAGAATTCACTCCTCATCCAAAGCAGCTGCAAACAGAGTTGGTGAAAGGCTTCTGGAGAGCAAATGCTCCACTGACAACTTCCAGATATCTCCCCAGTGAGCAGGGAGGCCCATATCAAGCATCAGTGGCACATGTGAATAACTGTAATGGGAGGAAAACGCTCAGGTTATGACGTTTGTTTTCAATTCTTTCCTCAAACTCAGCTCCATATGTTGTTACATTTTTCCAGCCTCTGCACAGTGATTCATGTGGCATGTTGCCTAACACTGCACTGTGTGCCTGTATGAGGTCCCACAAGTGCACAGGGAGAGCTCTGCACTAAGGCAGGTCCCACCACACCAAGGGCAGCACCCACACCACTGCCCGTAGTGCTCCTGCCCTTCTTCAGCTAAACACTGGATATGAGCTCCTGCATTTCCCAGCCCGCAGTGCCTCAGTACAAACTGTGTTTGAAGTTCTTGTCCCTCCCACAGCTTCAGTCGTGCTGTTGCATCCAGTTGAGAGAAGACGATGTAACTGGCAGCAAACTCTGTCCTCCTGGCCACAGAAGTCCTGCAAATAACCCTCTGCTGTCTTGGACCCAGCACCACGCCTGATGCTCCCACACAGATCTCTTTGTCCAACATTTACACAGCAACATGATGTAAACAGCATCTTCTCTCCATAAACGTAATTGGAAACTCTCAATTGATTTTGTGCCAAAAAGATATACTTTAAAACTCGAGTGGGCTATTAATGAGAAGGATATTAGCAATAAAAACCCATATAAGTCTGCACATAAACATGAGTGAGCATTATGAGAGCAGGAGACAGACATGCAAACCTTGCATGCTGTTTTCCTGAGGTGATTTTGCTAACATTTGGAGCTCTGGTGTAATAACCTTTCACATAAATATTGCAAGACTCCACTACGTAATTATTCCATCTTGAATGTCATCATCTGTGTTTCTTACAGAATGCAAGTGGTTTAGATAATTGTAGGGAATGTTTCAGAGTCAGTTGCTCAGTACCAGGTTCAATTGCTTTTACAGCAGCATGAGGAGATGTTGGAGGGATGTCAGCTCCAGAGGAAGCAGGAAGATGGAACCACATCCTGGAAGGTGGAGGGAGTGTAGTGCAAAGCTGACTGAATTCAGGTATAAGCCAAACGACGCCTAAACTAGTATAGATCTGCTTTCTGTGATGAGGCAACCAGCAGTCTGGAGAAGGAGGGGGTGGTGTTGCACCCTTTAACTTTTGACACAGTGTCCCATTGTGTCTTCATCATCAGAGTGGTGGAATGTGGGTTGGATAGAGAACAATAAGGTGGGTGGAAAATGGGCTGTGCCACCAGGCTGAGGGAGGTGTAACCAGCACTGCAGAGTCCAGCTGTCAGCCAGGAACTGGGCACATCTCTCAGACCAGTGGTGGGACCAGTATTGCTTCTTGTCTCCCCTAATGGGCTGCCTGGTGGGACTGGAGGCATTCTCTGCAAAGATGCAGTCACCAAACCGGGGATAGGGATACACTAGAGGGCAGGCTACTGTTCAGAAGGACCTGGAGAGGCTGGAAATTGGGCTGAAATTTGGTGGTTACAGGTTAAGGGCCTTTCCCCAAATTGCAAGTTTGCATGTGATCCCCAAAGATCCTGCCCAAGCGTTTAAACACCTGTCACCCGAAGTTTTAACTGTCTTGTGTGCCAAAGTCCTTCCCTCCTAAGCACAGCATCACTGGTAAGAAGCCATCCTTCATCTTGGGCATTGGGAATCCAAACAACTTTGAGGGTCTCAAGCTGAGATGCTTAACTGAACCAAAGGAGGCATGAGTGATAGGCCTGGGACAGCCCTCTCTGAGGCAGATGGAAGGATATGGCCTTGACTGAATAGTGACAGAAAGAAAGGAGTTAAAAAAACCACTGTGAAGAGGGAAACCAAGAGGCTGTTCTGCACCCACAAGAAGCCGAGTCTGACTGGCTTTTTTCCTCACCTTGCTGTTGTGGTGGCTGATAGACCACCCGCTCTGTCTGGGCAGGCCCAGGCAGGGTTCCTAAGGCACGTCTGCTGGGCGGACCAGGAAACATCACCCGTACCCAGTCAGGGTGACAAATTGTGTTTCCCCATAATCCCTTTCTGCCCTGATTTGAATTATGTAAACCCCCACTCCCTTGTTGGTTACTGTCCCCCACTCCCCAGTTCTTCCAGTTATGGTTACGTTCTAGCTAGTTCTTTGTTACTCGTTCTATGGTTGGCTCCCTGTTATACCTGCCCGCCCATCAATGTTACAATTGGTTTGTTGCCTGTCATTCCACCCATGTACTGCCCTCCTAAGTTTCTCCGATTGGTTATTTTGTATGTATTCCCGCCACTCTCCCGCGGTATATAACACGTTGTATCCTTTGTTCTGGGCTGTCCACTTCTCCACTGCACATGAACCCTCGCTCCCTTGAATAAACCGTTTTTTCCCCACGAAGAGCCCCTCCTGTCTCTTTCGCCTTCCTCCTGCGCCCTTGTCACCGGTAGGCACGGCGAGCCCTTCAAGAGCTCTCGCCTGCCTTCCCGTTAGGAGCAGCTACCGACCGCGGCCCCAGCCAGGGAAGGGCGTCTGCCTCTGGCCAGAGCTAGCCTTCGGGTGGTCAGAGAGCAGCGTCACCTTGGAAAGTCATTTTAGGTATAGATTTGCAGGAAATTAGAGCTTCCAACCTACTTTTTCTAACAGCAGCATCTAACATGCAGGTATTCCTGACACTCATATTTTGCCTCAACTGTAACACTCGGCCCTTAAATAGTCCCAAAATGGGGATGTAGCTCCACAGGGGACTTTCAGACCAGAAGTTGTCCCCACTTTTTGTATTTTCAAGATGTGTTTCAGCGAGAGACAAAACACCATGTACAATCAGATGGTGGGCATGGGGACATCCAGCTTCAGCAGGGACACCAAGGCTGTCCTGAAGACCCACTAATCAGTGACTACCTTGGAGATGTAGTTGGGCAGACACGAGTAAACAGGGACCAGAGTCTTTGTGCCTTCAAAGAGCGCCCAATGCTTGTTAGAATAAAGAGCTGAGCCTTTCCCCACTCACAGCTAGGAACTACTAGAAGGAAGAGGCTTCACACAAGAACATGACTTGACACCTGGGCATTTCCCTCCACCTGGGTAGATGTCTGCAAATCCCAGCCTTAGGCTCCCACTCCCACCGTGAATTCCCAAGTGGGAGATCTGAGTACACAGGACAGCAGATCACCTAAACACAAGGCTCACGGCTATACAGTGATGCAGCATTTGAGTCATGGCATTGAAGCTTAAGATTTCTGTTTTGATGCATCCATCTGCAAAGCAAGACTAAGGTATTCACGCCCCTCCATAAAGCTCCTGAGAGAACATGGGGCTTGAGACCAGGGAAAGCTGCCCACATCATCCCCACATACAAAGCAGCAGGTCCTGCTGGGGGAGTTTTAGGTGCTGAATCAAGATTAGGAGGAAGGAAAGTACAGTCTTCCACTTTACCCTCTCCAAATCACACCATTCTTTTTTTAAATTTTTTTTCAGTAATGAATTCTCAAAGAAACGACTTGTTTAAGGCAAGAAGCTGAGGCATTTAATTACAGTGATGCTATTCATAACATGACAGTTAAGCATCTGTTGGATGTTTTATAGTGTGATCTTCACTCTATACAAAAAAAAAACCCTCTCTAGGCTAATCTGGATGAAGAGCCCTGACCCCAGGCCCCAGGAACAGCAAATCCCTTTCTCCAGTAACTCAGATTTGTCCTCTCTGCAACACATACAGTTTGCATTACCATCCACAGCTTTGAAATTCTGTAGGGTAAGTCAAACACCAAGGAGCCCTCATTACATATCACTTGGTTTCCTCACATCTGGTGATTTAGGCCATATCCTAGTGACAGCCAAATCCAAAGTTTTTCAAACTTTCTGTACTACTGGACATCCAAGTGGGTTTCACTCAACCACACCCACTGCTTGCACCACCATGGGCTTTCTCATCTCAGCTTTTCTCAGCCTTTCAATGGGAAATGGCTAAAAGTGTTGTGGTTCTACAGATCCAGGCACAGTTTAGGAACATTAAATGGGTGCCAAGACCAAATCCTACGGACAAGCACAGCTCACCACATTTCCACCATGCTCTTCTGCCCTTGTCTAATGCTTTCAGACAGAAGTTCTGAGAGAACAATCGCTGCAAGAGTCGTCTAACATTGCACAGTGAGACTGCACTGTTAATGTTTTAATGAAGCACCAAAACCTGCTGCAATCAGCTGCTTCACTGTGCAGGTAAGATACGTTGGAAAACAAGAGAGTTAGCAAAGACCTCGCCAGATACACGACATAGCCCTGCCCACCAGATAACAAGCTCTGCCTTAGAAACTGCCTGACAGACGTTCACAACCCCTCCCTCCTCCGGACAGGGAGCACCCAGGGCAGGGTGGCACAGCAGTTCCAGAAGCAGCAGTGGCAGTCAGGACGGCACAGACCTCTCCACTCCTGTTTGCAGTCCCCACTTTACAGACAAGATTTTCATGTAGCAGGAGATTATGAGTGACTTACCAAAACCAATATGGGGTCGTGTTATTATTTTCAGAGTATAATTCTTCGAGCTCCTGTCCCACCACTTTATCTTAGCTGTTAGACTGCAAATGAAGCTAAAAAGCCACTAACCTCCACCAGGTCCATCCCTACACCACTAACACTGTGATATACCTGTAAAAAGAATATTGTCCTTTAATAAGCAGTTTTTTCCTTGACCAGCTAAAAATATCTATGTGTGAAATGCATCTTCATTTATTTGAAATATTTTTACATGCTTTCTGAAGAGATGTTCTCAAGCTATAGTGTGATCTGAAAGTTTATAGAAGCAAACAAAAATAATCTGCCCCTCAAAATCAAGCAGCAAAGACGACTTGGGTCGGCCACTGCTTCCTGGGACTGTGCATGGCTCACAGAGGCTAGAATTTCACTCTCAGCAGCAGAACTGCTTAGTGAACACATATGCTGGGAAACATGGACTGAAAAGTCCAAGTCAAAGTTCAGTTATTTTGGAATTGTAATGTGAAAAATAATACTTTATTATAGGAAAAATCCTCAGAGACTTCCTCACACACGTTCATCACTCAGAGCAGCTACAAGGAGGTTATTCAAACTTTCCATCCTCACATTAATTGCAGCAGCACCTTGGAGTGAGTCCCTGCAAGAAGGAAAGCCAGACTGCAGTGGGCACTTTGCATGTATACAATAAAGGAGGCAGTCTGTTCTGCTGGAGTTTACAATAAAGTAGATAATAGAAATAAATAGATGAGCATTGAAAGAGCAAGCAGCATAGAAAGCATCAGGTGAAATTATAACACTTTGAGTAAGATGTGAATGCATGGAAATTACTTTCTAATTGACATTTTTCTGAAACCAACCATACTGCTTGCCTTCAAGTGGACAGAGCAGTGTTGCAAAAACTTCAGTACATTCAGCACAAGCAAGACAGCTACCAATTAATCCATCCATTAACTGAACAGGAGAGGAAACAATAAACGGGCCAGAGCATCATGATCTTCAGTGTTACTGCACTGATTAAAGCGTCTGCAAATTACAGCTGTGTCACCTGTAACAATCTTCTTGCCTACTGTTTAAAGTTTCTTTGCTGTTTTTAGGTTCTAAGAGAATAATCTTCTAATGATATTAGAGTGCTAAAAAAAAAAGGCCTTCCTTCTTCAGTAGGCACAGGAGGCTTTTCAGCTCACACACAACAGCAAAACAAAACAGGTTTTTGGGGAACAGATATCTGTTTTTTATGTCATTTTCTCTACTGTGACGAGGCAGAAGTTTGCATTTGACATCTGAGGCCAATGAGAGTTCTCTAGTGGGTCTCACTGCACATAGCTTTTTAAAGCAATGGTGTCTTCTGTCGTAGTCTTGAAAAATCTGTGTGTACTGGGTCCTGGATTCGCTTGGACACACTGCTTTCTAGATCCACAGGCACCGGATCCATGCAAAGCTTTCCATGCAAGTTCTCCAGCTCATGAAGAGCATTTATAAAGACTGCGCTTGCCTTTTCAGCAGGAGAACATATCATAAGAAAGAAGGTAGAAAAGACGAAGGAGGAATTTACATTCCTCTATTTTATTCTGTAGAACTACTGAAAACAAAGGAAGAGAAGAAACTTGAAAGGACAAGGATCAATTTTAGAAGGAAAGGATATTTCTCAGAGAAAGAATAGAGGTAGTCAGAATGGCAGAAGGGAGTGGGAAACAAGCATGCAGCACAGAGGACCAGGGTACATCTCCTTGGACAAATAACCATCTCAAAATAGGCCTGCAAGGTGGCCCAAAACGCACTGTAGAGCATGTCCTGGGTGTTCCCCACGGATACCAGCTGGGTGTCCCAAGAACCAGTGCCAAGAGCACCCCAGCAGTAGGGAGCCCGGAATCACCTATTATCAACACTCACCCTTTCATGCCTTGTGAGTATATCCAGACATGCCAGAGAAGAGGTCAGAGCTTTTCACCATGCCCAAGTCCCACAGGATGAATGTAACACATGCCAGGACTACTATGAAAGTGGTGGCTGCAACACCACCAGCCTGGTTCACCGGGAGAAGTCCATAAAACACAGGAGAGGAAAGTTGTGTTGGGAGCTCATGGATTAGCATCCATGATATTATTTCTAGAAGTGCTACACATTTACCACCACTCCCAGAGTTCAAAGGGAACTGACAGATCTAAGGGCTTTCCAAAAAAACACAATTTAGGATTTTAATTTGCTTTTCCTGATTCAGAGTATATGAGAATCTCTCATCATTTCATACATGGGGAAGAGAGTGTAACTTTTTCAATGCTTTGGCAGAAAAACAGAAAACTAAGTTAAAATATATGAATTAAGATTTTATTAGAAAGTCTTCAGTACGAAAACCCCCAGAACTGTATCATTTTAGAGACGTTGGTCACAAGGAAAGGGCATTGTTTTCTTTCTTTCTTTTTTTAAGCACATTAAAAATGGATGAAAATAAGCCCACAGCCCTCCAGCAGCTCCCAGCCTGCCCATCCTCTGGGGTTCAGTTGGAAAATTGTGCTTGGAAAACATCTACAAAAATGTTGGCAAATGTATATCAGCTTTTTCCCAAAAGACCTAACAGGCTTTTATTATCCAAACATATCAGATGGCTTGGAAAATCCACATCTCTACTGAGCTGCCGGATGGGAAATGAGATCAAAATGTGAAACTAAGAACTTCCGATACTTTCTTCTTAAATGACATTAAAACCAGAGGAGAAGGAGGTTTAGCTTCTCCATTCCCCCTCATTCCATCAGCTCCTGAAGCCCCAGCAGAAGGAGGCTGTCAGTGAGGAGCTCCCCACAGGGCCAGCAAGCCCCTGTCCAGCTAAATACAGAGGAGAGAAATGAAGAGCTGTTATTTCAAGGGGCCAGCCCTGGTGATGGTCTCAGTACCAGCATTTTACTTAAACAGATAAATCAATCCTTGCAACACAGAGACAGAGAAAAATACGGACAAAGAACTTTCTGCTGGTGTTTCTTAAACCAGAGAAAATACTTTCAATATACTTTTAATACTTTTAATATGAGGTCTGTTTTAATCAATTAAGATTAACTTTTTAAATACAACATCAGTGTTTACTAGAAGGAATGTTAAGATTAAACTCAGCACACAACTTTGTGCTCATATTTTTTGCCTCTCTGGATGTTACCAAAAAAATTGCACACTTCCTTTTTTGCTCTGGCAGTGACTGCTGTAGCTGTTATTTTTCTCCCTCTCTGCTGCTGATGCCAGTTGAGCATGGAAAGACACACAAATGGAGAAAAGTCACAGGAGAAAATCAACAGGAGAAAAGGCTTCTGGAGTGAAAGTCGCCTTACATCATTTGAAGTTGCTAGGATTAGCTCATTTGAACTCCTATGGAGTTGGGAGATGTGGTGTTTGGAGATAAATCCAGCTTTTTTTCAGTGATACAGTTCATCCACTATAATAAAGTTTCCACCAGGATGAATCTGAGTTTAGCTTTAGGCTTCCTAGTTCCTGTTGTTGTATGTCAGCACAGAGTGCTGCTCTGTGCAAGCCTCTGTGTTTCCTGAGCACTCAAGAAGGCAGGTCAGCACTCAAGCTGAATCCTCCCAAAATACTGGAGAGACTGTTTCTGGGATACAGAAAAAATTAGACACACGCAGCCTAGGGCAATAAAAAATAATGTGAAGTGGGAGTTTTTTTGTGCAAACAACTGACTATTGAGATGGAAAAGCCTCATTAAAGGAATATAAAACTTAAAAATAATTGGATACACATGATTATTCAGATCTGAAAAAGTCTAGACAGTCCTGAGAAGTTTTCTGTATAGTTCCTTTCTGATGTGGAGCTGTGATAAAGAACTTGGAGTGAATCATCACCTTGTTCCCAGAGCCAGACACCAGGACATAAACCAGTATCTATCCTCACCCAGTTATCAGCAGCAAAGCCAATAAATGCTTGATGCATCCCTCATCCCCTCTCCTGGAGCCTGGATCTTTTAGGGATTGGGCAGGCTTGTAGCCCAGCTGTAGAAACAGCACAAATGTCACAAGTGTATCTCACCCTAGCGCTGGCAGGTGGGGGGGTGGCAAAGAGGAAACACCTTGTAGTTTTAAAACTTGTCTACTAAAATCCAGGCAAACACATCTGAACTATGTTGTAGAGACAGAGGACAGCATTTCATCAGGCTGGACTTGAACCTGTGTCTGGGCTGAGCTACACAAGGCTCCCAAGCCTTACTCATCCCCTCAGTGGTCTAAAGATAAGCTGTAAGCAAGTCAGAACCAGGCGGGAGTACTGCCAGGAGCCCTTCTCAAACCTCTCACGCACATCCACATCCAGAAAACATTTCTTCTAACCATGGCACACATCACTAGCTAAGCCAATAAGGAATTCCCTCCTAACCACCCTGTTGTTTCTTACCTTCAGCATCTACTTCATCATCTTCTCCCATTAACTTCTCTCCAGCAATTAATCCACAAAAATCCACTTTGGCACCAGCTTTGATCTTTTAATTGTCCAAAGTTCAGATGAAATTCAGGAGCACCTTCTCATCCTGCAAGATCCACTGCTGTGCTCCTGGCATTTTCCCCATCCATATTGTGTCAGATGAAAGAAACCAAGAGTTTCACCGCTGCCTGCATTTCTTATCAGCTGGTTCACTTTTTTTTCCTGTAGGCTGAGTTTTTCATCATGGTTTGCTACCTCAAGTGCAGTCTTACACTCACATGGTCACACAGTTTTTGAATGATGGTGAACCTAAGCATGGCCAGCTTGGTGCCCAGGCAGTGAGACCCTGTATCCACCCACACCCTGCTGAGTCAGCATTGCTGCATCCCAAAGAAGCCCCTCACCAAACCCAACTCTCATGTCAACTGGGGCCTCTAGGCCTTCTCACAAGACACATATTTCCCCATGTAAGATCTGCTGGGACCACAGATGAAGGTGGACTGCACTAGGCATCTATTTTCTACTGCAACCAAGCTGTTTTGAAATCACTTGCGTTTTTTGCAGAAGCATTAGTGTGTTACCATCAGCTTCAATGGGAATTTCTATGCCAGAGTAGCAGATGAGGCAGTCCACCACTCTGCCCCCCCTTTTTTATTTTTTTTATTTTACAGTACACACAAATATTAACATATCATCCTGATAAAGCTTTGTTTACTGGCATGGCGCCAGCCCCTCTGCAGTGCCTCCTGCTTGGCAGCCTAATCTCCTGAAGTTCGAGGGATGCAGTCCAAATCTCTTAGCAACATTAAATCTCATTCAATTAACTTTGTTGGGGGACAAAATCATTTTGTTACCGCTGCTTGCCAGTCTGCCATATACAATATGCCATCCAGCAGTTAGGCCATGCAGCCTTTGGATATGGCAAGGAGGCACAGCACACTCCAGCACAGCAGCTCTGGCTGGACTGGGCATCCTCAGCTGCAGAGCACCCCATCAGCCAAAAACTCCAAGTCCTCAGAAAGGTCCACAGTGGCAACAGATCCAAGCCACTGCTTGGGTTTTAATGGCTTCCATTGGTGTCACTTGTGGTCTGCATCCAGCAGAGACTCCTGCTCCAAGTGTCACTGCTCCCTCTTGGGATTCATATGCCATCCCTGGCTTGAGAGACGCTGGGGCAGCAGCCACCAAAGAGATGTCCCAACCCAGCACGGCCCTGCAGTGGAGCTGAAGAGTGCCACACACTGAGTGTATGAATATACATCTCCTTCTGGCACTGCCCTATGAATAAAAGGCCAAGGGACGGCCTCCAAGGGATGTTCTTTTGTACCTGTTAAAATGCAGGGAAATGTATGAGGACATCTTCCAAGTCCCCAGAGAAAAAGAAAAGGAAACTACTACTAATCTCAACTAGAAGATGCTGGGTTCTGTACCCTCTGGGGAATGGTGGGTTAACATCATAGGCCTCTCCTATGTGTGATTTTACACAGTATTTATGCTTAACTGCAACACGTGAATCTTTAATTACAAATCTAAGACATTAAAGGGAAATTAGCTTAGTTCAAATTAATTTTCTTTCCAGAACTAGTCAAAAACAACCAAAAAAGCAGTCATTCGATTCCACCACACAGCAGGTGGCATTATATCCTTCATTAAATCATACAGATATGACTAATATTAATCTTCATTTGTACCACTATGCATCAAATTTGGTATCCATCATGCCATCCTTAGCATACCAATTATTTTTAAATGTATTTCATTAATGTGTTAAGACATAAGTAAAAGCAGTGAATAGGACCTGGAGAGGAACTAACCCACCTCCCCTCCAGACAGTAGATCCCAGCACTTCTCTGAAAGGTCTGCACCAGTGTTAGAGCGTTAAGGAAAACATATAGAAAATCTACATTTATTTTTCCTTCTATTACTGATTTCCAAAAACTCTTGCAAATAAATTCACAGTATTGGGGCAGAGGGTTCCCTTATCTTCGTCTCTTTTAATACTGGAAAGAGTAATTCTGAAACCAGATGGTAATTTACAGTTCGTAGGCAGCAAAATGGATGTCCACGCCTTTATAAAGGTATACACCTTTATCTCCTTCTTTCTTAGTGTGTCCCCCCATCTTTTCCAAGCTTCCCCCTAAATTGCCACCCATTTATTGAAAAGCTAAATCCTATCCTGTCTGCTCAGTCCTGGATAAAACACAGTTGCTGGCAGCATGATCTTAAATTTAATTTGTGTCTTGTAATGTAAATGCACCCAGAGATTGAAGCAATAGACACATTGTTTTTACAAATCAAGTTTTACATACGGTATCTTTTATCCTCCAGACACTTTCAAAGTGCAGGAAAATCAGTATTTTACAGGGAGCACATGAGTTGAGTTTAACCATCTCTGTTGAAAAATGTCACCATAAATTTGTCACTAGTCTAGGGTGATATTTAAGGTGGCTACTGTGACAAAATATTTTTCACTGAGAAAGCTGCCTTTTTTGGATTTTCAAGATCAGAAAAAACCACTTCTCTTTAGTTGCAGTAAATACACATAGCCTCACCTGTAATTTACCATGTTGTCCAGGAGCTAGCTTTGCAAATCCAGCTTTTCAAAACTTAAGAGAAGCTACTACTAGCATGGCCTTGCAGCAAAACAAAATCCTGGAGCTAACCCAGCACGCAGGGAAAATCTATGCACTGAGGACCTAAGGGCAGGTGTCTTACTAAGAAAATGATACAAACTTTTGGCTGAGCTCCGGTAGGATAAAGACTCCAAATTGTTTCTGCAGCACTGTGATACTGCTTTTATATTTCTGAGAGTGGTATAGATGCACTTTTCTGTGAAAGCAGGAAAATTCCTACTGCCACTGCTGAGATCCAGGTCAATCCCATAAATATTTACCTCAACCTGCAGCAAACCCAGCTAAGCCTTCCTCCTGGTGTCAGCAGCAGGGTGAAAGATGTTCAGCATAGCCAAGCCAGCGGGTTTAGACTCCGGGGATCTGGCTGTGCCATGAGTCCCTTGCATGGGGTTGCCAAAAGTCCCAAGGGCCCCAATGTTGGCACTGATTTTTATGAATGCTTGGCCACAGCCAAAGCCGTTGGAGACCTTGTGTCCAGTTTTCTCAAGCTCTGGTTTCCCACCAATAAATTGGGATAACCATAGGAGCTGATACTATGAATGTGCTGTGAAGCTTACAAAGTAAATATTGTAAGTTCCTTAAGGCCCTGGTTTAGACAGAGTTACAGAAGGATTGTTATTTTTGAGCCTGCACAGCCAAAGACCAGTAAACTGATAACATTCACCTTCAGAAAATAGATTTTTATCTTCTCACATTAAACCTGACCAGGGTAAACATGCTTCTGTCCTCCTGCTGTTGAAATATGTTGCCATAAGTGTTTAGTGTAACATTTGACCTGTTTCTCTTGAATCTTCCTAGATTACGGTCAAGTCATTTGCACTTCAATAGTTCAGGGGCTGTACTGCAATATCTGGGGCTGGAAAGTAGCTCAGCCGTAAAAACTTGCTGGAGGCTGTAAAATGGCATAAAGAGGCTAAGCCAGGGAGTATTTTTAAAGACAGTTTTGAAGGGAGAAAATTATTATACTTGAGTCCTTCCCCCTCTGCTCCCCTTTTGGTTGTGAGCCTAAAACTTATGGAGATTTTCAAGGCTGTCTTTCCAAAACGGCTTAAAGACAAAACTACAGCAACCATTTGCCAGGTCTCTGACTCAACAGGTAAAGCAGAGTCATCAGTGCGAAGTTAAATGGCCTGATCAGTAATGCACTGGGGCTGTATTGATTGTATATGTTCAGGAAGGACTGTAAGCCTTGTGCACCAGCTCTGCCATAAGGGACGGGGGAACCTATAGCAACCAAGGGCTGTGTGCTCTTCCATCACCTCACAGACCCTGGCACGGCAGACACACTGTGGTCCCCTAGATAACACCATCACACAGAGCTGCCCACAAAGTCTTAACACTTGAAAGTCTAATACTGTGAAAATCTAATACTTCTCCTCTGCAGACTGTGCCACTTGGAACTACATCATTTTCCCCAGATTCCCTCCCCCCCTTCCCAAAACACCTCTCAGCTAATACATATAATTTAATAGCCATGTATTGTTTAAATCCCTATAAACAGCATGAAATAAAATAGAGAAATTAGGCTGCCTGTGAGCTTTCCAGGTCTCCAGAGAGGTGGCAAATTGTATCACCAGTCCCTCTAGAATTGCCAAATATCCCCATCAATTCTGTTTGCACCATCAGTCTAAAGATGCTGTATTCTACTCTAAGGGACAGATAAAGACACATTCTGAAACACATTCTACAGTAAAGATAAATATACAAGCTGTCTCGGTGAATTAGTTACATGTGCAAATAGCTTCCTGAAGAGCAGGCTCAGTTTGACGGTTAAAATCTGATCCAAAATCAGCAGGAGTCACAAAAGAAAAAAAAAATAAATAAAAAAAAAATCCCCTACTTTGAACCAGGGGCTCTGAACCAGGTCTTTGGTTAATTGGAAATGGATAACATTGGATATGACACCTGCTGGGCAGCCTTTGGTCACTAATCCACTCCAGTTGTCCACAAAGGCTTGCGATGTTGTCACCCTTCACGCCAGGCTCAGCAGGGAGGTGAGAGATGAATGCCTCAGAAAGTCAAACCACTCACCCCAGCCCTGTTATCTTCTGGATGGGGTCAGGGCAAAGCCACAGGGGAGCACAGGTGAAGTATGCATTGCCACTGGCCAGGCAGCACCTGCCTCCAAATAGGAAAAATAGAGTTTGGTCTCCAGCACTACGGATAAACAGGGAGGGAAAAAAAAAAACAGGACAAAAAAGTCTTAAAAATTCAAAGAATTTCTACTGAAATAGTGCCATAAACTGTTGGGAAAGACTTCTCGAAGAAAGTAACTTTCTCTATGGAAACAAATAGATGATTTCTCAAGTGGATGCCCCCCCAAGCCCTAGCACTGAAGTCCTGTAAAAAGCCCCAGAGGGGGATTTAGCCTGGCTTTTAGGCCAGGACAAATCCCACCGGCTGGTAGCCGAGATATCACTTTTGTTAATATAGAAGTTGGTTTTTATTCCTTCTGCCAAAGCAACCTGGCCTGCTTGGTCCTGCAGTGAGGTCATAACTCAGGGCTGATCACATCACAGCACGTTGCCATGGCAATGCTTGAACTGTCACAAAGGATGTGCGCTGTGATTTCACAGCAGATGGGCTGTGAGGGAGGAAGCCCTCATTTAAATTTTAAAAATTGCTTTAGTAATTAGCAAGAGCAATAGAAAAAAAAAAACATTGAAAAGAGAAGACAAATCCCCAAACTGTCACTCTCAGCAAAGGTTATAGGATTCACGTGGGATCTGCAGGCCATCCACAAGAAAGGGCGAGCTGCTGCTCCAAGTCCACTGAGCTTGTCAGGTCACTGATAGGTCCAGAAAAGTCTGTAGCCTGCTTGGCTGCAGGAGGCCCAGGGCAGCGTGGGTGAGCAAAGCCCCCCTGGCCCATCAGTGCATTTCAAAGCCAGCCGCCCTTCACAGGGACCTGACAGGAATGGCAGAGAGCAGGCAGAGGCTGCCAAAGGCTGTATTGAAACACTAACTGCCTGACACAAGGCGAGGTACAGTGGCCTGACTTCAGAAGTTTTTAGCAAGGAGCTGGTTCAGTTACTTCTACAGCCCTTCTTAATAAAGCAGGAAGACCACAGAGTCACACAGATGCACTTGCATCCCTTCAGGGACAAGGTGGAGTTTTACTCCTCAAAGGTAAGAGTGGAACACCTTGGCTCCCTAACTTTCACAGCCCAGCAGCACTGACCCACAGCAGCCTACACCGGCCTTGTCCTGCATCCTCAGCAACTCTCACAGAATGCTGACCCATTCCCACCTCTTGCCCTGGCACTTGGGAACTGAGATCAACAGTAAGCAATGGAGGCAGAGCAGATGGTGCCAAGCTTTCCAGATAGACCTGGTGCAGCCCTGCTCCCTCCTCGGGTTTCTCCATCCCTGGCAGAGGTGACCTTGAGGAAGCAAAGCCTCGGGTCCCCATCCCCATGGCCACCACAGCTCACTGTAGAGACGCAAACGTCCCCCGGCTCGCCACAGAAGCTCTCTTCCACATGACAGCAGCTCAGCAACCTCAAGGCAGAATTAAATCTCTCTCCCTTCCGCCTGCAGCAGGCAAAGCACGTGGTGTTTCAGGGACCTTGGGCTGAGTCCTCATATTTAATGGGGAGAGCAGACTTCAATGCAGCTTGTTCCTTGTTCATTCAGTGACTAACTGTTGATCTCTCTAAGAATAAGCCAGATGGCTCCCGTGATAAGTGATCAGCTCTCCTGGAGTTTTTGAAACAGAAAAAGACAGATGCCTGCGTGCCTCTTGCCAGGACCCATCTTAAGCTCAGGCGATGAGTGCAAATGCTTAGGGAGGTTGTGTTCGGGGGATTCTCTCCGTCCAGGCTTAGCAACTAATCTTCCCCATCCGCCCTTCATCCAGGAGGGGAGGCATCTTGCCTTCTGACAGCTTCCCCCAGCTTAAGGGCACTACAAATCATAAGATCAGCCCTTATAATTGGATCAGACTTTGATATCGTTTTCCTTTTCTGTGCATTTATATTAACATCTCATTTTGCAGAGAGCACATCTGATCGGTGCTTACTACTTCAGCTTGTATTTGCACACCCCGGTGATTGAGAACACTGATAGGAGCGACAAAGCATTTTAGCAAAGGAGAAAGCTTGCTTTGGGAAGCTGTTTTGTTGCGGTGGGGAAAAAAAAGCCACCAGGCTAAAGAGCTTTGTTTCTCAGCCATTGATGTGCACACCACCAGTCAAGCACTGCTTCCTGCCCTTAGCACAGAGATCAAGGTCTCCAGAAGAGAAGGAAAAAAGGTAGCAGTGTTTGTCTGCTGACTTCTTTTTGATTTGTATTTACCTTAATTTCTCCTTCAGATTGTATAAGAAGCCTGATTCCACTACTGAGCTGGCATTAAAAACAGAGAGACAGCAAATCGCTATACCCATGCAGGGTTAGAAGAATGGGGTGGAAGAGGAGATAGGAGTAAAGTGTAAAATTTGCCACAGAAGCTGAGCTTGGTTCTTCCCAAAACCAGCTCTAAGGCAGTAGCTTGGCCCACCAGCCAAGGGCTGGTTCACTTGCCCTGGGAGAAGCAAACACATCCATTCCAAAGCTCACAGCCTACCCATTTGCTGCTATGTCTTGTAGGCAAAACTCCACTTGATCTTACAGAGTTAGGCCAGCATAAAAATGACAAACATGTAGCCATGCACTCAACAGAAAACACTTTTTTTATTTGCATGCCTCTGTTGTAGCTCTTAGAGGATGTACATTCTCTTTTAGGATATTTATGCAGTATCTTCAGAGCAAAATTCGGAGCTACACCTCCAAGACAGGGAATTAGATCTGTAATGCTGACTCAGCCTGCAATTTCACAGGATTAAACAGTCAGAAAGAAACCATTAGGCTGAAAAAGACTGAAGTGTATGTGACAATACATGTGTCAGACACTCATATCCATACCGTAAGAAAAATACATATCAGTACACAGTTCACTATGTCTGACCAAGGCATTATTTCACAGACGAGATTGCAACTTCATCTGAGGGCTTTATGGAGCAGATGTCACTTTAAATCCAGACACAGTGCACAGAAGAAACAGAGAGGGCACTAGATTTAAAGCAAGCAAGTACTCTGCCCTCACTTTCCTGGGAAATTGTGCATGCATGTTCACCGTGCTTTGTAATCAGTGTGCCTTTCATTGTGTTATTAATTAAAAAGAGAGGTCTTATGCAAAACAAATTTAAAATTGCAAATTTCCTTTTGCATATTCTGCAAAAGCAATTTCCATTTTGCTATGTTACCCTGCGTCATGTTAATGTTAGCTTTTTATAAATGAATTACATAGTGAGACTTAGTAAGAGTATTCGAATTGCATTCAACACTGATACTTTTTTTATTGCATGATTTCCCAAGGAATCAAGGCTTTTGTAATTATAAACTCTAATCTTAAACACAGTTCTCCCATCCCTCAGTAAACCTTTGACTATTTCACTTAACTTCAGTTACGTTTGACAGAATCAGAGCTAGCTGAACAACTACAAATTTCCTATAAGACAGCATCCAGGCAGAGATGCCACACAGCCTATTTGTCCCACTGCTCAAGATTCAGAGAAGGAATTTGATGGCCAAGACAAAAAACATTCACAAAACCAATCTCTGTGCAGAATATTTTTTACGTCCGTGTGGGAAAATGCCAAGTCAGACACAAGCAGGTGTTCTTAGAGTTAGATTACACAGTGTGAGCAGCTTCTCTAGCAGTAACATGGAATACAGAGCTGCTCAAAAAGTTGTCCTTAGTTTATTCATTTAGGATGGTAATAACAATTGCTCCAATTTTAAACCCACATCCTCTTCATCTTAAATACAGTGAATTATGCCTTATTTTTAATGACCTTCCAGCTCCTAATTTGTGTGGCACCATCCATGATTTTGGGGAAGGCGGCTATGCCTCGCTGCGGGCCTCACTTGGTGCAGGGATCTCTTTGGCCGCAGGTTAGAACTGCCTTTGTTACAACCCGGGCTTAAGGTCTGAAATCCCGCACCCGGCTCCCACTGACGGCCCTTTTTTGCACTTGAAAGGCAGCATTAGCTGCCATATCACCTAATCGGTCAAAGAGTCTTCTGCATTTGGAAATGCAAAAAAAGCTAAACAGGCCTTAAAGTATGTGTCAATTAGGACAGCAGCAAGCAGATGATTTTTCACCTGCTTTTCAATTGATCTGCCCTTTCAAGAACATTTTATACTCAAAAGTATAGTAGTCTTATTAAAACACGTAGGCTTGTCTCTTTTTCCAGATCGAAGAAAAGGAATTTAAGAATTCAAGACAGTAAAAAAAAGTGTATCCTGGGGGAAAATCTTTGCGCCCGAAAATAACTTTTTTTTTGCACCCGAGTATTCAAAAATCAGAAATATATTCAGGGCTGGACAGCTACTGAATAGTTAAACAAAATCTATTCAGTAATATTTAAAAGAAAAAGAAATTTCCACCAAAAGATATCAAAACCACCAACAGCTTTAGGGACGAACTCCAGAGTTTGATGAGCTTCAGCGAGCTTTAAGGGGCATCTTCCGTGCCCCCAACAAGTGCAGAGAGGATGCCCGAGCTTGTCCCTGTCTAACAGCTTCCGTCTGGAATGAAAAGTTAGCAGAAATCTCGGGGCTGGTGGCAGCAAGGAAGGAATCCGTCCTGTTATCAAATACTTACAGAGAGAGACTATACTCAGTCAGGCAGTCAAAAACACGCCTACTCAGATAAGGGTATCCCTGCAAAGAAATCTCTTGACACTGCTTTGACATATTTACGTTCTTCTGCGATTATTCAGTTGCAATAACTTAGAGCTCCTCGTCTGACACTCAAACACGAGCCAGTCCCCAGTCCCCAGCTCCACACGGGGAAGGGAAACAAAACGACGCCCAGCGAAGTTACTCAGCTGGGTTAAGGGCTGCAGCCTGGCCGCCCCGCTGGTGACATGGGGCAGGGTGAGAGCCGAAGCAAGCCGAGATTGAAAGCCTGTAGAGCACTAAGTATACAATTAAAAGATTAATCTAATGCGATCTAATCAAAGATACCGCATCTAGATAGCACACCCCTGAAGTTACAGTGAGATTATGCTACTCTTAAGTCCTATTAGCCTGGACTTGTTGGAAGATTTGCCATCTAGTAGCAAGATACAATCGGTAAATTATTTCTTTTAATTAATTCATCGAAGTAAACAGAAAATAGCCTGGGTCCTATCTGTCTACATCTCTTTGGAAGAAAGGCAAAGAGTTCAACGACAGTTTTAAATTGGGGAAAGGATTCCTGCGTTGCAGCAGAGGAGCAGAGATTGCAGTAGCATCCCTCAGAAGTACAAACCACCTTCTTCAAAGCAACAAACAACTATCGCCTGAAGCCCACCCAAAAGACTGTGGCTTGGAAAACCTCTATCACAAAGCGAAGACGAAGAAGTGCCTCCCACCTCCCCAGGTAATCTGCCCCGCTTCCGAGGGGCAGTCTCACGGCAACGGCACAGCCTCATCCAGACCGTGAGGATCCCGTGGCTGTGCCTACAGCGGGGGTCAGTCCCCGCCGTCTCTCCAGCAGGGACGCGATGCAGAGATGGTGGTCCCGTCCCCACCTCACACAGCGAGGGTCCAGCCGCTACCATCCCCACACGGGGAGGTCCAGCCCACATCGTACTGGTCCGAGGGTCCTCACTCCCAGCCCCTCTACCAAGGGTCCATATCCCCATCGGCGTCGCCACCGCTCGCACCGCCCGGGGCCGGGGAGGGGAGGGGAGGGGGTCCCCTGCTGCGAGCCCCAGTCCCGGCTCCACCTGGATGATCGGGAGGGTCCGCGTGGTTCCGCCCGCGGAGCGGGACGGGGAGCGCGGCGGGGAGCGGCGATGCCACCGCCCGGGCCGGGCACGGGCCGGCGGTGTCACCACGGGGGCAGCGCGGCGCCCGGCGGAGCCCACGCTCG
>VZTG01006201.1:3557153-3588637 GCA_013397845.1 Melanocharis versteri
CAGAGCCGGGCGCCCCGCTCCATCCCTCCTCCACCCTCGGTGAACGGCTCTGCCTTCCCGTGGCATTTTATCTTCCCCGGAATGGGGAGATTTGGGGAAAATCGGACTATGGCACGTTGCGTCCACTTTTTATTTTTAATGAGGGGTGAGTTTCTCGTTTGTTTTAGCCGGTTTCCAAAGACCGGCTAAAGATCACAGAACGGTCTTTTTTTTTTTTTTTTTCCCTTCTCTCTATCCCTCTGCGATGAAGGCGGCAGGGAAGGATACTGATTTCTCCCCCCTCTTTGCTAGGAATAGAACTTGGAAATGATGCAGTGATGTACCTGTCTGACTTTGGGGTATCCGTATGCCCAGCTCTTTCCTGAGCACTTTTGTTCCTTCAGAGCCTGGGAATTCCTCCTGTGGGAGACGGCCGGGGAGGCGGGGCATGGCTCTGATTTCCTCCCCCCTTGTCTGCCCAAGCACCTCTCCGATGGCGGCTCCCCATCGTGTCTTGGGGCAGGTGCTCCTTGGAAACCCTGTGAACTTGCAAGGGTCCTGCCGTGCAGGGGAACACAGCAAAAGTTTTGGAGTGAAAGGTGGAGAGCTAAAGGGAGAAAGCATCTAAAAAGTAGGAGTGGGAGGGAAGAGGACGACTCTTGGCTGGGTGGGAAGGGGACCTGGTGATCAGGATTGCTGGGCATCAGCAGCTCCTGCCTGCCGGGTCCCTCAGCAGCAGCGCGGGGAGCGGCGGGTGAGAGTGGCAGAGTGTACAGTGCCTTGGGGAGCTGCACGTCTGGCAGCACAGGGCATCCATCCTCTGCAGCAGTAGCAGCTTCACAGCACAAGGCTGTCCATGAGGTGCCTTTTTTTAAAAAACCTACAGATTAAACTTTGTGCGGGGTTTGTCTCTCCTGACCGGGGCTGGAGTGGTCGTGCAGGCACAGAGATTACTAGAGGAGGTCTGATGTCTCTAGCAGAAACCTCGTGCATGCAGCCTTACTGGGAAATGGCATGTGAATTAAGAGTGGTGTGTGCTGCTGTGGTTTTATTAGACCAGTAGGTGAGTAATATTATTGTTTAAGAGGTATCTGTGACCGGAGTGCTTTGCCAATGTAACATATTTCTGTCCCCATGAAGCCTCTCTAATGTAGATGTGGCTTCAGTATGTTGTATGAACTCAGCAGCTCTTTGGAACAGAATTGCAAATTGATCTCTGGATCAGAGAAAGCAAGGTACTGGCCAGCAACTGGAAAGAATATAAATGCTAAGGATTGGTTGGTCCTTGTTTTACTTTGCCCCCGTATGCGTGTTTATCCCCTCAGGCTTCTACAGAAAGCAATGGCCAAGAGCTCTCCCATGTTTGTCCTCTCTTCTTGTATCTGTGATAAACTCAGCACCAGAAAGCGTGGATAAGTGTGTATATAGCCCAGTCATCAGCCCAAAGACCTTGTGATTACTCACCTTTGTAAAATGATGCATTTCCTGCCTGTCCACCCCAAGAGTTTACCTGTCAGTTTCGTCACACAGGACATTTCCTGCTGTCAGTGTTTGAAAGTAGCACGCTCCTTCCAATCACTTTCTCTCGAAGCACCACTTGTTTTTTTCCTTTTTACTCTGGTTACAATCAGCAGTTTCTAGGCAGTGTCTGTAAAATGAATAATCCATTATATGGAACAGCTCAAATTTGTAGTGTCACATTTGGGTCTTTTCTTGTGGGGAGGGGAAAGTTTTATTGTGTTTTTATTAAAAGTCAAGAAAAGCCAACATTAAATGTAGTAAAGTTACTGGCTTCTTCTTGCATTTTCAAACCAGTTTCAAACTGCTCCAGGCTGGAATTAGAACACAGCAGGTTTTGCTCATCCTCGTAAAAGACAAAGATTTTAATGCCAGACATGACATCACTGTATTTGCATGTGTGACATCTTCAGGTTTTATTCCTTTTTGTTTTGCCCTAACTTGGATGATCCTCAGAAATACTATTTGGAATCTCTTCTGGTTGGGATGTTTTGATCCATGTCTAAATTATTTTTCTTTGTGTCCACTTAAGGAATGCAAACATCCACTGAAAATAAATCGAAAGAGTATTTTAATTAGAATTTGTTCAGAAACATGCCTTGTCACAACTGAATTCCTTGAGTTTTCAGCATGGCTGTCAAGTAAAGCTGCATTTACATTTTGCATGGAGTGTAATTGTAGTTTGACTTTCTTTCAAGCGTGAGGGTAATTCAGCAAATGTGTTCTTTCCCTAAAAGTTACTGCACATCTACATTATGGTATTTGTTCGTACTGAAAGTAAGTAGTAAACAAAAGTTGGCATTAAAATAATCTAGAAAGTCTTTAACTTAAAGCCATTAAAATAATTGCTGCTCTTCTATCAAAGTGTGTTTACATGTGTCACATCAGCTGGAACTAATGTTTTTGGTTAGTTTATTTTATCAACCCTTCAAAAATAGATCTGAAGTTTACAGGATGCAATGATACAGTTCAGGGTAGCTGTAAGTTGGGTTTTTTTCTGAAAGACTGAAAGAGCTGTTGATTTCCAGAATGATTCAAATACTTTTCATATGGGGTAATATTTGAGAGTTTGGTTTGTGAAGGTGTTGCAAAATGGAAATAAAATGAATTGGGTGCTTGGACGATGAAGGGAAGAGCGTTCAATTCCAGCCTTGCCTTCCAGAGACAGTTCAGAAATCACCAAGCCAGCCCTCTCCCCAAAACTGCCATGCCTTTGCAAGGCAGAAGGGTTGTTTGGTTTGTTGTTTTGTTTTTAAAAATTAGCGCTTGGGGCTGTTGCAAAAATGTTGTGAGTTTGAAAATAAGATGATGCATTTGGCAAGCTTTTTTCAGAACCATGAGACCCCAAACCAGTTTCTAAAGTGAAAACTGAATTTTCCATAAGCTGAGTTTACGTAGAATGACCAGTATTGTGGGTCTGCTGGTGAAACTGAGGGAGAGGTGTGAAATGATTTTGTGTGTTTAGCACTGCAGAAGGCTCAGATAGCAGGGTTTTGTTAGTGAGCAGAGAGAGAACAACACAGGCAAGGAGAGAAGGTTTAGGTGTTGGCAACTAGGAGGGGACTTCAAAAAAGTCATCCTGGGAGATTCTGATAGCTGAGGAGGTGGATTGTGATGCAACATCTCCTTGAATTCATGGATGAGACTGCATGTGCCTGGCCCGCAGTGGACAGTGCTCCGAGTGGGGCTGGCGGTGGGAAGGCTCATACCAGTGCTCGACTGAGGGGAGCATTTGCCATCTGGAGGGGTGACGGGGGAGGAAGGGTTGGGAAGCAAACGGGGAAGAAGGTGATGTGGAACACCTGCATAGTTAGAAATCGCACATCGGGAGTGGAAGGGGTGAGCTTCCAGCGAGTTTTGACAACCTTTTGTGAATTGGCTGGGGGTGCAGGCACAGGCTGGATGCTGAAAGCAGGGCACAGGCAGGGAATTCAGCTTTGCTCTGAGAACAAGCCTCCCCAGCAACATCTGCAGTTTGTATCTTCTCAAGGTTGTTGTCCGGTGGGGACTTGATCTAGCAAAGTGGAGCCTGCTCACCACTTGCTTGCCTCTCAAATTAACTATTGCAGGCTTATTGGGAGGAATTTGCAGATCTCCACACATCCCACCCACACAGACTACAGGTTAAATAGTAGTTAGGATAGTAGTAGCCTGGTCCGGGCTCACCCTTGGTTTCAGTTTCCATCTGCATAGTTCAAAAGCTCTGAAATCTTGTAGATCTCTCTCATGCTGCCTTTGTCCAGGACTGCCCAACCTGAGGGTTGAAAAGGACTTTCAGATGTTTTCCTTATGTCCAATCTAAACCTACCCTCTTTCAGTTTAAAGCCATTGCTCTTTGTCCCATCACTACAGCCTTTGGTAAAAAGTGAGACTGTGCATCTTTAATGTCTCATTAGGCAGGGTACCAAGTGCTTTGGTCTGCTCAGCATCCCATGAGCACATCAAGAACTTTCTCCTTGGGTGAATGTGCTGGTAGTGGGTTTATCATCCCAACCCTGTCTCAGTATGTGACACTGGCAATGATGTCCCTTTGCTGGTGTAGCAGCCTTTTGCTCATGGGTCTTGCCATCACAGCTGCTTCAGTGACACGTCCTGCCCTGGGCTGATACAGCGCGTGGTAAGCGGTGGTGGTGCAGTGCTGACGTGAGGTGTGCCCATGCAGACATGCCTGCTGTCGTGTGCTTGTTCAGCTCTTGGTGGCTGCACATCAGCCCTCCCCTCTGGGAAACCCTTGTCAGTGCTGGACTTAAGCCCCAGTTAAGTGCAGACCCTCCCACAGATACCGGCAGTGGAGGCTCTGGGTCGCAGGAATGGGCACATCCTGGCAAATGCAAATGGCCCTGAGCAAGTCACGGAGTTTCCTCAAGACCGGTATTACCTGCCCGCAGTGTATTTCAGTTCACTTGGTAAACTCATCCGCAGCCTGAAATTCATCAGCTTTCCTGGAAAAATGTTGCAAGATGAAAAACAAAGTTACTTGCCTTGTGTTACTCCACTTAGCAAATCCTTAGCTTTGGCTTTGCCGAGAAACAGCCCTCTGCTTCTCTCCCTCCATTCTTGAGTGATACGTAGAGATACAAATCTTTAACGTTAGATTTTAACCGGTAGCATTTTGATGCTGTGATTTACAGTGTGGTCCCAGTTGGCACTGGTGGAGGGGATGATTAATTTCATGTGAGCAGTGGGATGGGAATGTCTTGCACTGCTTTTCATTTATTTATTGAGCCTATTAGAGGCCTGAAATCTTGGGTTTTCCTTCCCTTCCTCCCCCCATTCTTCCTCTCCTGACCTTATTTCCCCTCTTAAATGCTAAATATTTTTTTAAACTTGCAACCTCAAATTACCTGTTTATTTTGGCTTCTCTTTTGTAGTTGATTGTATGTTGTTCCCACAATTTTCTAATAAGTGTTAAAACTGCATATTTCATTCACCGGAGCTTAAAACAAACAAAAAAAAAACCCCAACCAACAAACAAATTGAGAGATTTTCTTGCTTCTTTTGAGTCAGTAACCATAACTAAGGAAGCCTCAGATACAGTGTTACTTAACCTCTTGTCCAGTTTGATGAGTGGAGGAGGAAGTCCTGTGAGCAAGACTGTGTGGAGAAGAACATGGTCCCTTACTTTTTAAGCAGAATCTTGTTATTTGTGGTTTGTTTGGTTTTTTTAAATACCACCCAAAAAATATCAGGTTCTGAGCTGCTGCTGCTGAAGGCACCCTCAGAGGGATTTAATAAAATACCAGTATGTCTTAATGACTCTGTGCCCCTTCTCTTGCCTCTGATGTGTGTGTTCCCTTTTCTCACTCCAGGTTTTGGACATTTAGTTTTTACATTTCTCAACTTAATTTCATGCTTATTAGTTTCAGTTACTTTATGTTGCACTTCACTTAGATAGCAGAAGTGGGAAGATACTTGTTCTTTTTCTTAAATCTTACTAGCAGGACGAAAATCCAAGAGGATACCAGTTGGAAGCAGTTCAGTTTTGTAGGGTTTCTAAGCATGCTGGGGCGGTGGCCTGGGAAGTGGTGCAGGGAGGTTTTTGCCTCCTCTCATGGCCGTGGAAGCCAGTACGAAGCAGACAGCGGCAGCATCTCCAAGCTTTGCTGCCAGGCTGGCAGAGCACTGCTGATTCACTTTCACACAAAATGAAGGCAAGTCCTGATGGTCCTGGCCTCAAGTGTTTCTGGGGATATGCCTTCCCCGCCCCTCTTCCTACCACCCACCTCAAAAGCAAGTATGTCTTGTTGTGAGGTTTTTTTCAGCATCCTCTTGAGCGCAAACTGTCAGGCACCACAGGGAGTTTTTCCTTGTCTTTTGTCTCTCCAGAAACTGATTTATTTAAATGATATGCTGGGAGCACACTGCTGTTAAAGGCTTTGGTGTTTGTTGTCTTCCAGGCTTTGGTACAGCTTTCTTGAAAATTGTGGAAGATGGGGTTATCCCAAAGAATCACGGTTTCCCCTGAAGCTGTTTTTTTCTGCATTTTTCCAAAGAGATTCCCCTTCCTGGTCTTCTGTGAAGAGTGTTGTTTATTTCCATGTGATTGAAAAGCAAGGAAGTTGTTTGAGCGCTCAGCTCCCTCCCAGGGAGAGCACTTGGCTGCCTGGCTGGAAGTTCACATGACTGTCACTGCTCCCACCCATGGGACCAGTACACCAGTGCCCTCCTTTTGCTCGGCCAAAGGTAGTTACAGAGTCCTTTATCACTCATGTATTTACTATCTGGCATCCCCATGTCATCTCTTGCAGCCTGTCACCATTATGATGCTGTTTTTCACTACCATCAAGTGATATTCAGTACCAGGAGTCATGACCTTGCAGTTGCAGATTTTTGGGATCTGTTTCTCATGTCTCAGGGCTTTGCATCATTTTTTTTTTTTTTGAGAGACAGTAGCCCTTTACTTGCCTGGGGCCTATATGGTGTGTGCAGGTCCCAGGTAAGTCCCAGAATCCTGCTAACTTCCCCAACTCCCGTCGCAACGAAGTGTGGTCTCCTATCTGATGACATTCCCAACGGAACTCCAAATCTTGGAATTATACGATTGAGCAAGGCTTTCACTACTTCTCTTGCTGTGTTGGTGCGACGGGGGTAAGCTTGTTTCTGATTGTTTTTTGATTCTGTTTGCTTGTCCTGTTATCCTGGATCTTAGCCTTATCAACCTCATTTTTATGTGTTTACCCTCTGTGTGAAGGTCCAGGAGAGTGTGCGAACACTCCGTATGTGTCCAAGTCAGGAGAGGAGTATCACAATATATTATTTATGCTGAAAAGAGCTTGTACGTAGGAATGATCTTACTCCAGCCCCATCTCTTCTCCAGCAGCAAATCAGAGCACTGAGTTGGTGGATTTTAAGTTAATCTCCTGAAATCTGAACTCCTTTTTGCTTGCTCTGTTCTTGCCTCTTGGTGAGCGGTGAATGGTCTTGTTCTCACCACAAAGTGCTCAAGGGTGAGTGCTTTTGGCCGCAGGGTCCACCGCCCTAGGGTGCAAGGGGTGAGCAGGCACCAGACACCCTTTGACAGCTGGCTTCAATTCCGTGCTGAGCCCTCTGCAACTCTCCCACAAAAATACTGGGGGCCTTAAATATAGGGTTCTTCTAAATTAAAAGAAAGAAGTCCACAAATCCCTGTCTGCACCCTGTGCCCAGTTTAGGAGGAAGATCATTGTTGAGCACATGGATTGCGTTTTTAATTTCTTTGTGGTACCCTCTTCCTTCACCTCCTCCCCTACCAGTCTGTTCCCACCCTGACATTTTTTTGGAGGGCTCCATCCACATCCCATCAAGGAGGTTGCTGTGGCAGGGTGCTTGCAGGACAAGGAGAGCACCTTTCCATCTGCAGGGAAGGCACTGTTGTGGTGCTTGACGGAGAGAGAGATCTGCTTTGAAATATGCTATTGAATGCGAGGTACTCTGGGAAAAGTGGAAAAGTGTGCGAGGTACTTTGCAAGGAGGTACTGGGTATTTAACACAAGCTGTATCCCAAAATTGGTGGTGATGTAAATGGTATGCAGTACTGTATGGCAAAGGGCTGGGGGCTGTTTGCAGGCTGCTTTACTTACAGATGGTAGCAGATAGCAAGAGGGATGGGAATTACCACCCGGGCTCCACCATGCTTTTAGCTTTTAGATATGTTGTGTGGAGTGGTGTGAGATGTAGTTCGGTGCATTTTGAATGGTGTATTTGCACAGGAAAGCTGAATTCATACCTGAGTTTCCTCTCTGTATTGATTTCTGCAGCCAACGTTGAAATTTGATTGTATTTTTCAGTTACCTGCCTTGCACTCAAGGCATCCTTTCCTATTTGCCTGTCACTGGCACAAGCAGTAGGACCGCTTACACTGGTTCAAGTTTTCATCTAACATGATTTTGGTTTTTTATTTTATTTTTTTATCTGCCTGTATTTTGTTCATCAGCATTTAGATAGGGGTTTTATTTGTTCCTTCTCTCTTGTCCTAACCCTTTTACTGAGTCTCAGGTTGGAGGCTGCTACTGTGTGTTGCAAGGTCACTGCTTGGTTTGTGTATCTAGGCCCTGCTGTAGCATCTTCCAGAAGAGTTCCCATGCTGAGCTTCTGGCACAGATTGGCTGAGACCCTTCTTCTGCTCAAATTCGTGATTGCTGGTCTGCACAGCAGCAGAAGAGGACTGTGATTTGCAACCCCTTATTATTGGTCTTTTCAGCCTGCAGATACTCATTTTGGAGCACTCTTCAACTTCTGCTGTGGCCACTTGGCTTGTTTGGGGTTGCAGCTTGATAAATTTTTGGCTGGTGTATGAATGGCCCACATCCCTTTGCTGTCTTGTAAAATTAGTAAAAAATACGTTCTCAAAGGGCTGGAAACAGAAAATGTGACACACACTTAGCATTGAAAGTTTTGCAGTGTAGCTGGAGGAGAAGGTAAAATGTCAACTTTTTTTTCTTTTTTTTCAAATGAAACAGGCAGCTAATAGGAAGTTGATTAAGAAACATTTGAGGTAGGGTAGTTTTTTTGGCCATTAAAGTTTTTTTTTACTTGTCTGCTGTTTTAAAATATCTGTTCTTAAATTATGCAAAATAGATGGTGAGAGGGTGAGGAACAACCCAATGCACATGTGGATTTGGCAGGGTTCTTGCTATGTGATGTTTCGTCCTTAATGTGATTTAAATTAGTTCAAGGTATTAAAGTCTTTAAATCAGTGTTTATAGCGACTTTAAGACACTCCTCACTCAAAGCATGAAGGAGCGTTACATGCTATGGATTTCAAAAAGAGTCACTACACATTCGTTACTAATTATGTACTTTATTATTAAGTCTGAGTAGTAATTTTTTTTCCAGAGCATGTTTGGCAAATTATAGCTTTTAATAAAATTACAGAATAATTACTTGAAACTTAACTTAATAAATTTATTTTATGTCTTAGTGCAGTAAGTATCTACTAAGGTCACCTTCGATCTGCATTGAAAGCAGCAGGCAGAATCATGTTTGAAGGTGAGAAAAGTCAAGGACCAGTTTTGTTAAAAACTAGAGGATTATCCCAGGAGGTGCTGTAGGAAGCTCGTTGCTTTGGTGAGAGTAGGGTGTTGATGGGGAAATTTTTTGTCTCTTCAGTGAGAACCTTCGGATAGATTAGGCAAATTGTAGTTAATTATTTAACAAAGGGCCCGGTGCTGCAGTTGCCTTTGACTCCTGCACTACTAAAACATCTCTGGATTGGAGGGTGGAATTAAGACTGTAACTCTGAGATTAAGCTTTTCTCTTCGTTTTTCTCTCCCCTTTGAATGCCAGGCTCTTGACTGCCAGTCCTGAACGGCTGGAACAGATGAACTTTTGCACTCTGTGCTAAGGACACTTACTGAAAGGGAGATACTCGGATTGCATCCAAACCCCACTCAGTTTGCTGTTGAAGAAGGTGGGTCTGTGCTGTCCCTATCCACCTGGGGGTCTTCAGGGAGCCTCTCTGCTACCAATCCTTGCTTTTTGTGCAGACCCCTATTAGAAAACCACAGAAAAGGCTTAATCTGTGACAAGCCAGATGTGATTTGAGCTGAAATCTGGGACACTGATTATTCCTGGGGCCAGCAGGACCAGTGCAAACCACTTTTAGTGTGTTTGATTTGTGGTGTTGAATTCCTGTGTGCACCGGGTCACACTAACCACCCTCCAGAGCACAAGTGGTGGGGGTCTCTCCACACCCTGTCTGTTTTCATTAGACCAGTAGGAAGTTACTGTGCTGGGATTGATGGACACACGTACGCATGAATTTGGAGAAGACGGAAACAAACCTCTCAAATCCTTTAAAAATCAGTGATACTGGCAGGGATAAAATGAAGGAAATTGAGTTTGGCAGTGTCCAAACTTTTACTCAGTTCTTCTTGCCATCCCCTTTTGTTTTGCCGCTGCATGGGCTGCAGGGCTGCAGTTGCACCCAGCAGCCTGGCCAGTGGTGCTCTTCCTTGGTAAAGCTCCTGGCAAGTAGAATTGCCAAAAGGTGACATGCTTTCCTGTCTGCAAACATACAGCCAAGGGATGTCAGTTCAGACATACGAAAGAGTAAGTACAGCAAAAATACCTTTTCACCAAAAGTCCTCGCTGCATCTGAGGCTGAAATCACAGAAACTGTTCTTTGAAGTTGGCTGCCCAATTGTATTGTGAATTTGGCTTTCTAAGTGCAGCTTTGAACAAACAGTTGAGACCTTTAAAACGCCTCAACCCCTACTCTTTTTATTGGCATTTTTACATATGTGTGACTGTGGGGCACACGCACACACCTGCACATAGGCATTGTATGGTCCTACCTGACTGTTTGGAACATTACTCTTGTATTTAAGACACAGCACTGAGGCTTTTGCAGTCCCACAGATGGGCCCAGAGCATCAGGACGGTGGGTTCAGACCACTTCCAGCAGCCTCCATCCCTGCTGGGTGACAGCAGTGGGGCAGGGGGTTGCGTGTGGTTCTGCAGGAAATCCTGTGATCAGCTTCTGGGTCTTGCTGTGATGGCAAGAGTTTGATAGAAGGATCAAGCCATTCCTTCACATTATCACATTGTAGTGAATGGGCAAATGCTACTGTTCTCGTCTTGCCTTTACCTCTGAGATCACCAGCAGCTGCTTCATTAACTATTAATGGCCTGCTCATTAATGCTGTAAAAGGCTAGGACCAATCTTGCAAATTTTCTGGACTCTTCCCTTGAAATATTTATGACTTGCTCGCTGTACAAAAGGGCAAGAGCAACAGCAGAGAACATGCCTGCAAGTTTTGTTGAGCTTTATTAAAGAGCTCATGAATATGAAGAACCTGGCAGCTTCTTTCTGTTTTTTAGCTTTCTGAGCTAGTGCTGCACATCTGGCTCTAGGGGTTGAGTGTGCTGGTGGTTTGCTGAAGCATCAGTGGCAGAGTCTTGGATGCTTTATTGATGATCTCTGGTTCCCGTAGTGCTTTCCTTTGCATCCTCCTATACAAACACCAAGGTGTAATTGATACTTCCAGTGGAGGTTTTATTACTCTTGTTTCAGAGGTGAGGAAACTGAGGCACAGAAGTTGAACCATTTGCCTGGAGCCAAGCAATAGAAAACCAGCAAAGGATGGAAACATTTTGCCCAAAACTGTAATGCTACTTTTGATTGAAGTCTGGTTAGTGTGATAGAGGGGGACACTTCCTAAGCCTCATCTTAAGCCATTGCTCCAAGGCATTGCTGTCCCATTCCAAGCAGAGCTCCTACATGATCGCAGAGAGGAGCAGTGAGTAGCGCTTCTCCTGGGAAGGAGCCAGTTGTTTTAGTTCTCTCTGGTATCAAGAAGCAGCAGGGAAGCTATTTTACCCCTCCATCCAGATTTTGGAGATAAAACTGTGTTCATCTCATCGCTTAAGTCTACCAGCAATAAAGAGTCTGTCCACTGAATCCCAACTGCAGCTCAGCTGGTGGTGCACCAGACAGATTAAAATCTCTATTTCTTTCCCACAGCCATCTGCAGAGCGAGCACTGGTGTAAATACACGTGGGAGGTATTTTTTGGTAGAGTAGGGAGATAAGTTTTAAAGAGAACAGGTGTGACTCTAGGAATGAGGGCCAGTCTGTACAATGTTTAACATCTTTTCCATATGCAGCTGGCCTTCAGAGTAAAAATGGTCCTCTGTGTTTGGAAGATGCAGGGTGTGTTAGGAATGACCAGCTTTTCATACTCTGAGCTTCTGGGGTTGCAGGTAGTGCTGAAGTGGAGCCAGGTGGCAAAATAAATCCATATCAGAAGCATTCTCTGGTACAGTTTTCTGGTTATTTCTTACAGAGTGTGAATATTTCATCCCACATTATATCAAATTGCAAGAGATGCTTGGTTTCTCTCCTGGAGCCATTCCTTTTATAATTGCTGAAACAAAGTTAGGGCAGACCCAGGGTAGAAATTCAGAGCCCTTCACTGAGACAATGTTCAAGTTAATGTTTATTTCTCACTGCTATGGCAAGGTGAATGTGGTAGATGCAGCTTAGGGGTCACGCTGTGCCCTGTATGATTTCAGTAAGCACTGATGGGACTCCCTTGTCACACTGATCTCCAGGAATATTCCAGCAGCGTACTGAATGCCATCTGCTTTTGCCCTCAAAACTAGCATAAGTGTCTCTGGGGAAGACTTCTGGGATTCTACTGCTACTAGAATAACATCCAGATCTTAAGCTACTTTTGTGACTCTTTATTGAGGCAATTCCTCCGAAAGCTGGAAAATGGGTAGATGCAAGAATTGAGTTTGTTGGCTGATGCAGCTCTTCTAGAGACAGCTGCAGTGGAGGCTGCAGAGCAGATCGTCGGTGCTTTTAGTTGCCAGTGGGTGCCATTGCCTCTCCTTTTGAAGAGCTGCTCCCTTTCTCGACAGAGATATGCCTCTCAGCAAGGGCACAAAGCTCCACCTAGGTTTTGGGAGCCCTTTCCTCACCTTTTCCTTGGTAGTTAGGAGGAGTCTGCCATCCAAAACAGACACCATTCCTCCAACTCTGAGTTTGAGGCTGAATCACAGGTGAGAGATGTTGTAAAATCTCTTTTCCTGAGCAGATGGAAGATCAGTGTAATTCAAAATATTGGGGGCCATGTCTTACCACTGCCAAAGGCATCGATTATCAAGTATCAATTATGTGAGAAAATATAGTGAAAATTAACACTTCCAGTAAGTAGAAATTTACTGTATCCTATGAAATAACTGGAAGAAGGAGGTGTTCTCTGTAGGAACAACACCTTTCAGTTCTTGGTATCGTAACATGAACTAAAACAGTGGCTAGCAGCAGAGAAATTCCAGATGTATCTTCTACCTGCTGCTCAGCTGCGAGCTACATTTCCAAGGAGAAAGCATGTGTTTGCAGTCTTGGGCAAATTCCTGATTTCAACGCTTTCAGACTGAACTGGACCATGGTTTAGAAGATGCTACAAGTCATAATTAATTTTCTTTTTCTGGCGATGTAGTCGTGTCAAGATAAAAATGATTGTTCAGATTTATGAAAAGTGGTTTCTAAAGTCTAGCCTTTGAAGCGATGTCTTGGCATCTAAGTGATCCATGGAGTACTGGGAGTTCACTGGGACTTGTGGTCTCTAGCATTTTTGGCAGAAACCAGCTGTTGATTAGCTATATCTGTGTTTGCCTGTGTCCTCAGAGGTGATACGCAGGGTTGGAAGTGTTAGTTTAAGTTTTCGTATGTGTTTAGATTGATGGGTACTCCAGCCAGCAGCCACTTTGGGTCGTAGTAAATTCTGACAGAGGAAATTTTTATCCAGTCCTAAAATTAAGAGACAAAAAGGCAAAACCAGTTCATGGGCAGAAATGGGAGGACAGGTCATCCAGTCAAATAAAATGGCTTCTGGTCGAGTCTGGGATGAGGCTATCCTGGGACACCTGCTAAACCTGGCCTTTTCAGAAGAGTCTGATCTCCTTTGAGATGTGTTAGTTCCTCGTTTTTTCCACTGATGCTGTTTATGCATTGTGCTTGCCTAGGCTTAAGGACTGCAGGTTGGCCTTTTGACTGCCCTGCTTGTACAGGTGTGTTCTTCTGCACTAACCTGATGTGACGGGGCCCAAAACAGCGCTCATCTGGAGTTTGTGTGTCAATGAAAACTGTCCTGTGGGGGGGTTTATAAAACCATTTATTTCATGGCATCAGCATCTTGGCTCTTACTTGACAGCATCCGATGGTCCCCGCCTCCAGTGGACTGAGCAGCTCTGTGTGGCAAGGCACAAAGGCTGGATTTTGCATTACGACACAGGCTGTACTGTATGCTGGGGAGTCAGCTCGCATCCTGCCTTCTGCTGAAAATAGCTCGGGGTTAAGCTGTGCCTACACTGCGGGCTCCTGCCAGCAGAGCTGTCCTGGCCAAGCGTGGAGAGGTGCGATTCCCGAGCGAGGCACGGAGCTGGCACAGCCCCGCAGCTCAGCGTGCCGTGCTGGGGAAGCTGCCCTTCCTGCAGCCTGCGAGGGGCTCCTGCTGGGCTCCTGTGCACCGGGCTCTGCTGCAAGGACCCCGTCCATTGTGCAGCGTTTGGATGAGGTTACACGGGTGCTCCTCTGCTGCTGGAGCACTGCTGGGAGATTAGTTCCTGTGAATTTTTAAAGGTGTGTTTTCAGATCCTCCTCAGTAAAACAGAGGTGAGAGATGCATTCTAGTGTTCCATGTTCTCTCTTACCCTCCTTTGCAGGGTGGTTCCAGTGTTCCTGCTGTGCTCCGGAGCAGGGCATGGTGGCTGTTATTCTAGCTATGTGCCATCTAGTGCTGGATAATGTTGCGAGATCCAAAAATAAAAGGTGGAAAAATATGCAGAGAGAGGAAACAAGGCACAACTTTACCTCTGGGGCAGAGCAGCTCCCTTCCCTCTTCCTAGCACAGCTTCACCCCTGGAGTTTTGAAAGATGGATGCTGTGGTAGTATTTTTACTACCTACTCTGTCTTTCCACACCAACTTTTAATCCTTGTTTCCCTTCAAGAGATTACGTTGTTACACTGCTAGTACAAGTCCTTTGATTAAATACTGCTTTCCTCCTCCTCCCCAGCATTTTAGAGTTACACATTTCTTTGCTCAAGAAGAACACTTCAGGGTTATCCCCAGCCTCACTGGAGAAGCAGAGGGGAGAGTGGTTTATTGGTGCTTATTTGATCTCATATTTCTTTAAATACAAGCACCTTGTATCCTCTTGGGTATTTTCCATACCAGTATTTGTGATACAGAAAAGTTGTTACAAGAATTAAGTGAAGAAGTTCTGAGGAATAAAAATGGTTTACACAAGGTCAGGCAGGGAATTAAAATCTCTCCCGCAGCCTGGCTGGATCCATAGCCTCCTGCCCTCTCCTTTTCCTCTGGTGCACCCATGTCCCTGGGTAATGAGTTGCTGCCTGAGTGGCTCAGCTTGTCAATACAGTATAGGACCACTGATTTCCAAACAAATCCCTAAGGATGTGCCAGCTGAGGCCACATCGGACCTGGAAGTCTCTTATTTATCTGTTTGCTCGTATGTTGCAAGTCACTTACTACTTTTGGCAAAACTAGTGCAATCATTCGATCTATTGAAATTGCCCGATTAAGTCATCAGATAAGATAAAAGCCTACTGAGATGTGATTATCAACAAGAAGTCATCAAGATGGCCAACTTGGCCTCCTTTAGGAATGTGGGCTCTGACTTGAAACCAGTACATGGTAAGGCTGTGATTTTGGCTTGGTTTTCTCCCAAAATATGTATGGGAGGTGTCTCATCCTTTGTAACAGTCTTGACCCCTCCTACCCTCCAGTGAAACTTGGCACTTTTTCTTCCTGCAGAGGGGACCCAGAAAATTATTTTGCTGGAGCAGGTACTCCGGTTAAGATGCAGACATGCTATGGAGAAGCAGAGCTTGAAGTGTTAACTGCTCTCCAGCAAGTTTCATATACATATGTATATACACATATACACATACACATATACATATACGTACACATATACATATACATTTACATTTACATTTACATTTACATATACATGCGCCAGTTCTCTTAATAGCCTTGGAAAGCAAGGTTGTCCAATTTCCAGGAGCATAAAGCTGTTGCATTTAGCCTGTCCCAACAGATAATAGGAGGTGCAACCTCAGTATCATTTCCTTAATTACATCACCATGTCTTGTTCCCCTCTTCCACACTCTCCCTGCAGCCATGAAATCACAGTTACTGTAGAATTCACACTGGTGTCCCAATGTTCAAAACCAACACTTGCTATTTCTGTATGTTTCTTGGAGTTTTTTGGAGTTCTTTGGAAGCAAGATGCTAAAGACGAATAAACACATCAATAAGCAAAGCATTTGAATGACTGTGCAGTCACTATAACTGATATCAGGGCAAAGGAATGCAAACTGGCCAGTCTGTGGCTTCATGCCTTTAGCTCCTGTCCCTCTGTTTTGTTTTTCATTTGGAGCACAGGAAGGGGCCAGTATATGACCATATGCTTACAAAATGCTGGTTACACGTCTTCCAAACACTACTGTCATAGTAATGATATGACATATATATGTCACATTTTGTCACGCTGCGAATGAATGTATGTAACTCCAAACCTTACTGTGTTTCCTTCTCCTTTTCTTAATCACCAGTAATAACAATTGTTTCCAAGGAACTTAATGCATCTGTTCCGAATAAATTGGAAATGTGATTTCACTTCTGTCAGTACCGGTGGGAATTTCATACCCTGGGAAATGTGCAAGGGTATTGCAGGGAAAATGTTAAGCATGTACTTAAGCATCATTGATGTTGATCAAGTTAAGTCTGCTTTAAAACCTTAGGAGCTATTGCCTCTTTCCAAGCATTGGTCTTACTGGGTGGTTCTGGATGAAGAATTGCTCTCCCCTTGCAAGGCCCTAAGGATGGAATTGAACCTGGAGGGAAGAAATAGCAGAAGTTGATGCTGATACTGCTGTGAAAATTACCTTGGTCATACCTTTTCATTTTCCAAAGATAAGATCCTTTCAGCGTAATTTAAAGATTCCTTCAGTTTTCAAATGTTGGATGGTGTTTTTTTTCTCTTGTGATTTGTTTTCCTTTTTCTTGTCCTGTAATCATCTTCGCAAGTTTAACAAGGTTTTGAAGTTAACACTACTTTGAGGCAGTGATATCTAGGCAAAAGAGGTTCACACCTCTTTGGTGTGAGTGAGTTCTTGTGATTTTTGTGGAGGGAAGTCTTGTGATGAGAATATGGAGGAGCAGGGCCAAGGTCCAGATTCAATCTCTGTGGCTTTTCCCCTGCGAGCCTTTGGCAAACGAGAGATGAATGCAGGCTCCATATAACCATCTTTAAAATAGATATCCCTTGGGGAGGGTATGGATTAATTAACATTTCAGAGACGCTTTGAGTTTCTTTGATAGGTGTTGCAGAAATGCAAAAAGGAATTTTTTCTTGCTAGACACAGGCTGTCTAAAGGATAAATTTTAAGGATGTTGGTTTACCTCCTCAGTGCTCTTTTTACAAATGGAAGACTATTTAACTTCTTTTGTATGTATCAGTATGGTGTTCTACTGCCAATTTAAGCCAAATGAAATATACAGTGTCTGGACCAAGACTGGGTTTTGTACCTTCACATCGTGAGAGCTCATGCTGATAATTTGCCAGTAGCCTCAGGTCTTTGATAGTAATTTGCCAGATGCTATACTGAACCTAATTTGCATCTGTATTTACATAAGTGCTTTAATTAAAATTATATGCACCAACCTGAGATAGATGAACAGCACTGCCTGTTATTTGTTTACATTCCCTGACAATGAAACCCTGCCTTGGCTGCTTCTTGCTGATTGTATGACTTGACAAGGCTATTTGAGGTGCGGACTAGAAACTTAACAGGTCTCTGGTTAAACTATGCTGCAAAGTGAGGGGTGAGAGGAAGCTTTCAGGACAAAATTCTGCCTTTATTTTAGCAGCAGAGAAGATCTGAGCAATTTGATTCAAGGGGTCAAATTCGGTCCGTATCCAGTCCTGAAGTTCTAGCTTTAGGGTAGTTCTGTGCAGTCAGAATTTATAGTTCTTGCACACCATGTTTGCTTTGTCATACATCCAAAATGTGAGACTCCACCGAGGACAGTAGAAAAACTTTTTAAATACAGCCTCCATCAGGAACAAAATTTTTGAGCATTGCTCATCTTTCAACAGAGCATTACAGAGCTCCCTGTAGGGCAGAGTGCTCTAAGGGATTTTGGGGCACAAGTGGGGCCCTGATTGTTTCAGTGGGACATGTGAGAGCATATGGCTGAGTTTGGATGAAGGCAGTGAAGACTCTGGATGTGTTTTTTGCTTAGACCACACATTTCATCTGGAAAACAGAGTTGTATAAATACAAATTAAATCCAAACTGTGCAGCTTGCCTTTGGACAGTGGAGGATGTTCCAGTTGATGCTGCTGTGCTGCTTCCCAGTTATTCGGAAGTTGTCATAATGTTGCAAAGGACAAATGGGAAAGTTATGACTGATTCTACAGACTGCTTTGAAGATCCATGAAGGACAGGCTAAAGAGAGCTGTAACTACCCTGACTGGATTTGGAGGGTTGCTGAGCTTTGTTTAAAGGTGTTTACTTAATTTGCTTTATAGGAGATTCTTTAGAGATGATGTTTCCTTCACTGAGAGGATATGTATATGCAGAGGATTGGACTAAGGTCCATTTTAATTGTAATTAATACATAATTAAAGATCCTTTTCAACCCAAACGATTTTATGATTCTGTATAAATTTGAGCATTTCCAGTAGCTTTCTCTGGTGACCTCTGACTATATTTCCTGTAGTCATTTCTGAATCTCATTTGAGAGAGTCCATTTAGGTTCAGCATATTTGTACATTAACATTCATCCATTAACCTGTTTGCCTGATAGCTCTGTTCAAGATGCTAAACTGTTCCCCACCCTGTGGGACAGGTGGCCAAAACCTGTTTATTGAAGTCCACGTGAAAGAGCAGAGGAACAAAAGAATCTGCATTTGTGGCAAAGTGGCCTAAATATTTAAATTGGGAGGTGTTAGTAAGCTGGCTGGAATGTACGCTCGAGGTTGTGGGGTGAGTGTCAGTGCAGGGCGATGGTGTTGAGGGAAGGTGGAGCCCACCCTCCTCCCACGGGCACTGGAGCACCACAGCCCCGAGCCTGGCACAGAAATGGCAGCCAGCAGTGATGGCCAGGGTGATGCCCTGCCAGGGCACCGTCTGCCACGGCTGGGGTCTGCCGGGGTGGTAACCTGGCAGCACTTTGCACTGCTGGGGTGTGGTGGGCTCAGGGGAGTAATGGGCACGACAAAGCCAGATTTGCACCTTGCCTTAATTTAAACTGACATAACATAAATCCAAACCATTAGTCTTGCTTTGCCTCATCCATAATAAGAGGATGAAAATACCATATTAAATTCATTTTGGCATGGAGGTGCTCTGATACTTGAGAGGAGGCAGTGGGAGGGAAGCAGCCCTTGTTCCTCCTGTTGTGAGGGAGAGGAGGGGAAGGTACTTGCTGGTTACTCAGTCTGGCTTTTGTTGGTCACTGAGCAGAGCACAGGGCTGGGCAGCACTCGGCTCCACTCCACTAATGAAGCTTTTTCAATGCGAGGCAAGCAAATGAATGAGAGGGCCTGGGATGTGGGGCACAGGGGAAAGCCCTTTCCCCAGGAAAAATGTCTTGTTGGGAAGAGATTCTTCTTTTAAAGTGTGCTCTGCAGTTGCCTCCTCTGACATTTTGGAGATCTGTTGGCCAGCTGTTCCAGCTCAGCCCTCTGCTTTCCCCTCAGACTTCTGGGCCACATCTCCCAGCAAGAGACGAAGCAAGGATGGTGGCTGGTTCTCAGGAGCCCTGGAAAAGCGTGGATTACAACCCGACTTTAACACTGAAACAGCTGCTGGTTTGAATTTGGACTGACATCCAAGGTGTAGGTACCTCTGCTCGTGCCCACTTTGGTACTTCAGGCTTTCCCAAGGGGAGCTTTTGGTGTGTTGTGTGGTGGGAGAGCAAGGAAGGGGGTCCAGCAAGCAGCCCTGCATTTGGAGAAGGTCTCTTTCATAATTCATCATGTCTGTTTGATTTTAAAAGTCTGCTCTAATGCTGCAAGTCTAGTGAGTGCTGTAAGCCAGCCTTTAATCAGCCTGTGCGTATTTTAAGAATTGTGCCGACTGTTACTGCCTCAGAGATACCTGGAGATTTGGTCGAGAGAAGCCTGTCCTAGTTTCTCAGGGTAGCCAGCAAGGCGTGCTCATTTCCCAATTTAACGTGTGCCTCCTCAGTCTTATTTTTCAAAGCATTTTCTTTGAAAGATTGCAAAGCTCCAAGCAACCAGTTAATGCATGGGGGAAGAGAGAAGGCAGAGTGTAACAGAGCAATAATTCCTGCAATTAAAAGTATATTAATAACTGCAGTTGGGCCATGGATGGAGTACAGCAGAGTGGGGTTCTGGAAGGAGGGCCATCCTTGGGCAAAGGGACCTCCAGCCCTGCTGCAGAGAGGGCAGCTCACTTGTTTGGAGCTCTTTGGTTATAGATGTGCAACACTGGAGGCAGCATCCAGCAGCCTCATGCAGGACTGGCAAGGTGTGTCCCTAATGAAGACAAGGGTAAAATCATGGCAAGAAAGTGTTGGGGGTTAATCATTTGCGTATCAGAAATCAGTTAGGCTGGGGGTTTTGTTTGTGTCACACAATGGGTGCAATGGAAATGGTTACTCATCTTTCCATCCCAGCTCTCCAGACTGGGAAAAGTGAGTATAAAAAGGTTGATGGATCTGTCCAGACAATCCTCTGGATCATGAGCATGCCAGAGAAGTGTCCCAGAGCCAGGGAATAAATGCTCATCTTAGTCATACCCGTCTTGAGCTCTGACTTGGAAGTGCACAGGCTCTCTTCCCATGTGCCCAGATCCCTGTCTTGTCAAAGCAGGCGCCCAGCTTCCAGCAGAAGCACATTTGATAATCAGGCTCTTGGACTATGTGGTGGTGTTCCCAGCATCACACCACCACCAAAATATGCAAAAAGCATCTCTCAGAAGTAAAAGCATTCCATTCTGGAAAAGCACTTGAGAGACAGTTCATTAGCTCTTTATTTTCACCAACCTAATTGGAATTCCCAACTACTTTATTTATTTTTTTCTGCTGTCATCTGAAGTTGTAAGCAAATTTTTTGAGTTGTCCATACTATGAACTGTCACCTCTTGGTAGGAATCATCCGAGAAGGGTCCTTTGTCCATTTACCATGCGTGTGTACAGATGAAGTTGATACAAGATCTTCAGGATGTCTGCAGCAAGTCCTCTCCTCCTGATACAGGATGTCACCCGAGGCCAGTTCTTACTTATTATTTCTACTTCAGAGCACCTCAAGACACACATGGGGTTGATGAAACAACGTAAAGCAAAGCTGGAGGCTGTGCCAAATAGTTCATAACCATGGAGGAAAACTTGGCAGAGGAGCAGAGAAAGGAAGGGATTAATTAATGCTAAAACATGTGTGTGAATGGTTTTAATGTGTTTGTTTCATGTTAACTTTCTTAGATGTTGTCAGCTGTTGTTAAGTTTTGTACACCTAACAGCAAAGATGGTATTAGTGGTATCAATGAAAACAGAAGCAGTGTGGGAAGAGGGCATTTACTGAATTTAGAAGTTGATCCAGATGCCCTTTCACTGTTAGATGGATTTTATTATTAAAAAAATCTACCTTTTTGATTTGGAGTCACCCAACAAAACCAGTCCTTGGCTCAGATGGATGTTTGACTTAAGTTCTGATGTTCTCTTTTTCTTTTTTTTAAACTAAAAAAACCCCTTAACTTTAAAAAAATGATACAGTATTTGCAGAATCAATAGAAAAGCTGACCCAGATAAAAGTGCACAAAAATTGGTTTCATGCCCTAGAACTTTTCCTGCATGCTTTTTGATGCAACGTATCTGATCCTTCAAAAAGGAGGTAACATACAGTGATCTCAGCAGCTTTGAAGAATTGTTCTGGAAGAATAACAAGGAGTACTGGAGAAAGGGGTGTGCACTTGTCTGGTTTTCTCCCCCTCATTAAATATATCATGAGACAGAAGAAATTTAATGTCATGTTGCTGGTTATGTGGAAGGATAAGATAATTTTTGTATGAAATCTGATTTTGTCTGATTTTTAAAAGGTGAAAGTGCATTTCTCCTGAGCAGTCTTCACAGCAGGATGTGAATTGCATTATATGTCCTTGGTTCAAACCTACTTCTGCTGGAGTGAGTGGCAAAGGTGTATCCAAGTAGTAGCAGAGTTCTCTCTCAGAAATGTAATTGTATCCTCGATCCTGAATCAGGTAGAAAGCTGTAAAAAGTATTTGGTGATCCAGATGTATTCCAGTAGAATCATAGAATGGTTTTGGTTGGAAGGGACCTTAAAGATCATCTCGTTCCAACTCTGCTGCTGTGGGCAGGGACACGTCCCACCAGACCAGGCTGCTCAGAGCCCTATCCAGCCTGACCTTAAACACTTCCCGGGATAGGGCATCCATAGCTTCTCTGAGCAACCTGTGACAGTGTCTCACCACCCTCACAGTAAAGAATTCCTTCATAATATCTTATCTAAACCTATTCTCCTTCAATTTGAACCCATTCTCCCTTGTCCTGGCACTGCCCTTGTAAATAGTCTTGACCCATCTTTCCTGTAGGTTCTCTTCAGGTACTGGAAGGCTGCAATTAGGTCACCCTGAAGCCTTCTCTTCTCCAGGCTGAACAATCCCAATTCTCTCATCCTTTCCTCATAGGGGAGGTGCTCTATCCTTCTAATCATCTTTGTGACATCCTCTGGACTCACTCCAACAGGTTGACATCCTTCCTGTGTTGAGGACCCCAGAGCTGGACACAGCACTGCAGATGGGGTCTCGCCAGAGCAGAGTAGAAAGGCAGAATCACTCCCCTCAACCTGCTGCCCACGGGGCTTTTGATACAACCCAGGATGTTTGTCTTTCTGGGCCGCAAACACACATTGCTGGAACATGTCCAGTATCTCATCCAGCAGCACCCCTAAGTCTCAGCAGGGCTGCTCTCAGTCTGTTCATCCCCCAGCCTGAACTGATACCGGGGGTTGCACCGACCCAGGTGCAGCACCTTGCCGTTGCTCTTGGTAAACTCCATGAGATTCCCATGGGGTCCACTTCTCAAACTAAAGCAGATCCAAATCTTAATTTTATTCCAATACAGCACTTAGATCTGTAGGAATCACACATTCAGTGAACCTCTGTTGCTTTGGTTTCCAAAAACATCCCGAGCTGTTCAGGGCTGTGTACCCGGACACATAACAAATTAGTGTTCAATACAGACATCAGTGCAGTGAAGGTGATAAATTGATAGGATAAATTTGTGGGACAGCAAGACTGACAGGCTGTAGGAGAGTTTCATTCCATCCCTTTGTATTCTTGGCCTTAGAAGTTAAAGTCTAGCTGGAGGGGAAGGATGGGCCCAGAGTTACTGATTCGTAACAGAATAAGCAGACGCATTGCCCAGGCTGTGTTGTCTATCCCCAGGATAGGGAGAAAAGGCCACAAAGGCAACTGCTTTGTGGGGATTTCCTCAACCCTTCCCAGTCCTTGAGGTTGGTTGCTTTTTTTAAGGTCTCGGTGTATGCAGACTTTCCCCTTTTGGCTCCATTTACTGGAGCATGGGGAAACTGAAGGGACAGGGCTGTCAGCTGGGAGAAGCGCAGTGGGCAGGAACGTGCCCCAGGAGATGCTCCCATCAAACAAGAGCTCCAGGAGTTTCAGTGGGGAGAGCAGCCAAAGCTCAGGACTGAGCAGGAATGTATAGCAACATATAAGGGACTCTGGGCAACCTTTCCTACAGTCTGTTTGTGGCTCTGTGATTATTTGTAGCTGAAAATTGGTCACCTGGCATGAATGTATGCTGACCCAGGTACATTTCACTGAACTTTCCAGGTATAGGGACATGGATACTCTTACTGAAAACAAGAGACTCAATAACACCTAACAGTGCTGCTCTTCATGAGCAAATGAAGCACAAACACAATTATTTGAGAGGAGCAAAGTGATTTTTTGCTTTATGTTTATATCCTGTGCTCATTTCGTTTCTTACACCACTTTTGCACTGATGGCTGCTGTGTTTGGCACGAATTTGCAAACACATCAGTGCTTACAGCCAAAAGTAGGAATGGTCTAAACAGCCGGAAAAGGGAAACCCCTTCCTCTTGTATTTATTTTTATGGCAGCAAAGTGTAGTCACTGTCTGGTCTTGATCAGTCTTGGTTTTTTTCCCTTTTGTTTCTTTTTTTTTCTTTTCAGCTTGAGGGTTGAGGGAAACAAAAGAAGGAATGAATAAAGAGCAAGGGAAAAGAGTGATTGCTGCTGGGCTCTGTCATGTGGTGAGGAAATCAGGCTGAAACTGGAGAGACCAGGCCAAACCTAACAGTCATACTGGGAGGCCTTGAATTGTGTCACTCTGACAGTGGGTCTAAGCAGTGAAAATAGGTGGTGATGTTTCTGCCTGCAGTCTAGCATCATCCATATGTGAAGTTGTGCTGGTGGGTTGCTGCTCACAACCCCGTCCCCACCTGCCTGTTCTTACAGGCAGCCTTGAATGATGACCCCCGTCCTTCCCAAATTGGCACATCCATTTAGACCATGGGGACTGATGTAGGGTAGCATGTTTTTCTGTTGTGTTCACTTCAGTTCTGTCTTTATTTTTTCCTACTCTTAACACTGCTGTTGTTATGAGCTTGGGTATTTGGTGGGTAGTGGAACTGGAGCGTGATTTTTGGCTCTGTCCCCGGTGTACAACTTGCACCATGTCTCTCTGTCAAACTTGTATGACACCTGGATGGATCTGAACACAGGGACTGCAGCACTACAGGCGTGGGGAAGAGTGGCTGGAAGGCTGCCCAGAGGAAAAGGACCTGGGGATGCTGGTCAACAGTGGCTGAACATGAGCCAATCTGTGCCCAGGTGGCCAAAAAGGCCAGTGGCATCCTGGCCAGTTTCAGAAACAGTGTGGCCAGCAGGACCAGGGCAGGGATTGTCTCTCTATGCACTGGTGAGGCCACACCTCGAATCCTGTGTCCAGTTCTGGGCCCCTGAACTTGAAGAAAGACATTGAAGTGCTGGACTGTGTCCAGAGAGGGGCACTGGAGCCGGTGAAGGGTCAGGAGCACAAGTCCTACAAGGAGTTGCTGAGGGAGCTGGGGGGGTTTGGCCTGGAGAAAAGGAGGCTCAGGGGAGACCTTATCACTCTCTACAGCTCCCTGAAAGGAGGCTGTAGCCAGGTGGGGGTTGGTCTCTTCTCCCAGGTAACAAGTGATAGGATGAGAGGAAGTGGCCTAAAGTTGCACCAGGGGAGTTTTAGATTGGATATTAGCAAACAGTTTTTCACAGAAAGGGTGGTCAGGCACTGAAACAAGCTGTTCAGTGAAGTCACCATCCCTGGAGGTATTTGAAAGACATGGAGATGTGGCACTTAGGGAAGTGGTTTAGTGGTCGACTTGGCATAAAGGTTCTTTCCAACATAAATGATTCTGTGACTATATAAGGGGACATCCCATCGTGTTGAAAATTAATTAGCAGGTTAACAGTCCACGGCTTTGTTGATTAAAAATAAAAAGTTATTGCTGTACATATGTTGGGCAGAAAAACTGTCCAACAACAGTGCGGCCACCACTGTGTTGGAAAACAGTTCTCAATCATGGCCCTGGCAGAGGAGGGGTCCGACAGCTGTTTTCCAACACATTTATTACTATGGGCAAGTAGGTAACTAACCAGAGGACGACAGTCTGAAATGCAAGATTTAAGAGGAATAATGTGAAATAGTTTAACCTTACTAAAGCCAAATAAATTAATAATGAGCTTTTTCTTAGCCAGAACCCTACAGGACATAACTCTCTCTCTCTGGCTGAATTTTCTTAGGCGATCAAATATTCTCCTTGCTCTAAACCCCTTGCTGCCAATTTAAAATAGTATGAGACTGAGATTTCTCACCCTTCAAGAAAACACTTTGATTTGTTGAAGGAAGCTAGGAACAGTTAAGGAGATAGGAAAGAAAGTAATATACCTTTCTCTGTGCTGACATCTGCAACTGGGGGACGTGTTGAAAAGTAAATATAATCCACTTTGAGCAATGCTTTCCCATTCTCTTTCATTCTGGTTCAGTGCTCTGGTTCCCAATGAACTGGACTTAACGATGGAAAGTGAGGTGCAGAAAGGCTGTAGGACCTCAGTGAAGAAGTGGATGATCATCCCCCCATGCTGGGGCTACGGGGTTAACGTTGTCATTCATTTGCAAATTTTCCAAGAGAGCACTGAGATGAGAAGTGGCAGGATCACTGTTTATCTGCCTGTCCAGTGCCAGGGAAGTCAGGCCAGGACCCTCACCAGCCCCTGTATCACCTTGTAGCCAAGGCCAACTGCAGCTGCTGCCAGCAGCTGCACCACTACTTCTTACCAGCTTCGAGTAAAACTATGGATGAGCACAACCTGGCCCTGAGCAGCCTGTGCCTGAGGGCTTGGAGCGGTCCCCTGGGGGAGAGAGTCAGGCAAAGGTGGCCTTGATGGCTGCCCAGGCTGCCTGGCTCAGCCATCTGCTTCCCTGGAGTATCATGCTCTTGCTTCTCCCCAGAGGAATATGAGATCAGTTTTCATCCTGGTAGAGAACATGTTTTCTGAAGTCTTCTAAATCTCTGAGGGAGGAGGAATAGTTTCTGGGACAGTGCTGCACAGTGAAAATGTGCCTAAAACTGTGAAATTTTTCCTTTTTTTTTTTTTTTTAAAGACAGCTAATTTGGTTTTTGCTCTTATTTACTCTTTATTTTGCTGTTATTTGGTCTTTGCTTATTTTTATGCTTCCGAATATTTCCAAAAGCAGCTGGTAATATCAAGAAGGCATCGCAAAGAGGTGTTTTGTCCATTCCTGTAGTTTATAGAAATTTTCCTGGAGGAAGCTAAGGCTGGAGAGCTGCAGCATGGTGCAGCCTTGGAATGACTGTCTGGGACAGCTTCTGCTCACAGATCCCTGAAAAGGGTGCAGCATGGATAAGGACCTTATGCGAGTGGCTGTCACACTAATGAGGTGGAGAAGATGACTCTTGGCAGGGGCCTTCTACTCTGTGTTTTCCAGGTCAGCACCAGTGCTTTTCCTGGGGAGCTCAGGGGCTGCCAGCAGCAGCTGCTGTGGGGTGGAAATACCCCTCTCTTTTTAAGCTTCATTCAAAGGGCTGGAGAAGGACAGCTGAGTGCCGAGTGGGACAGGGACAAGCCTGCTGGGGATGGAGTGGTGTGGAAGATACGCCGTGGTCTCTCGGAGCATCACCGTCCACACAGTGTGTGTGCACTTACACAGAGACCTCAGAACACTTCGGCGTTTTTTAGTGGCTTTTCCACTGCATATTTAGGGTTTTGATGTAAACTTTCAGTTGTATTTTAACTGCCTGTTGGGATGGGGGCAGGGATGGGGTAATTTTAATAGCTTTACAAAAAGGTGTTGAAGGCAAGGATGCTCATGAGCACGTTAGTCCGTGGTGCTGCAGTTTGCCAGGTTTGGTGAACGTTTAACGAGGACTGGACCAGCAGCCAGGAGCTGTTGGGGCTCTTGGGACCTGTTGGGATAACTGCGATTTTCAGTGTGTGGAGACAGACGACTTTCAAGAACATTTGTATCTGCTAATCATGCTGTAATAACAGTCTGCAGTCGAGAGGCTGCAAACCCCCCATTTCCAGCACAGCTGTGCATATTTAATTCGATAGAAGGCATTGCTAGTCTGCTGTTAGCAGTAATTCAGATCGCTAAGGTGGTAATTTTGATCATGGTGGTTTTTAGGGAAATGTAGGTGTAAGCTACACTGAAAAGTTAATAAATGCCTAGTATGATACAAACACCAGGGAGTGAGGAGCAGAGACATGGTGGGTGGCTGCCAGTGCCCCACCCTGCCTCCTGGGCTTGCTGTATTCCTGCCACACTGAGCCGGCAGCAGAGGAAAGCAACATCCTGGGCACATTAACTTAGTGAAGGAAGTTTTTCCTGATCTATTGCCTGTACCACCAATTTGGGGCAATGGGGCAGTCAGGCCATTTGATGGATAACCCGTGCTGTGGGGGGAGCACCAAAGCTGGTGGAGCTGTGGAGGGTTGGCATGACCTGCTCTGTGGGGATGCTTTCGGCTGACCCCAGGATTTAAACCACCAAGCTGGCATCTTTCAGGAAAAGAAGTCGGGAGGAGTGTGGGCTTTATTTTCCTTCATCTCAAGCACAGCTTGGGAAAGCAAGTGCTTTCAGGGCTTCCAATTCAGTTCCTCTCTGTAAAATATGCTTTTGCAAAATTGATAATTTCTGTAGGTTGAGAGAGTCTCAAAGGAACTTTTCTGTCAAGCATCTAAAAAGTACCATTATTTCTCTTCCCTGTCGTAACAGCAGCTCAAGATTTACCTTGCAGCTCTCTAAAGATATCTTGACAATCCCTCTTTTTTGTGGAAAACTCCATGGTGAATAAAGCAAAATAATCCCATTTTCAGGTAGTTTGTGCTGTAGTGTTTGGGTTGCAGAAACCATGTGGAGTGCTGGTGTTTATCAAGTATTTAAAAGCCATTTTGTTTATTTTGTTTTGTTTTGCCATGAGATGTTACTTTTTTTGGAAAGCATCTAGAATGATGAAGCAGCTGGTAGCTGAGTCTCCTTCTCAGTGTGCAGAGAATGAAGATTGGCTGGGTAGCTGGAGTTATTCACTGCATGCTGTGGGCCACGTAAACAAACAAACAGGCAACTCTTGTGAACCAGGAGGTGTGTAGTAACTCATAAATCACCATTAACTGTTCTGTACATGTCTCACCATGACACCACATGGGAGCCAGCAGATACACATCTCCCCAGCTCTTGTCCATTACTTTGTGGGTGTTGGTGTGGCACAGCTCATGTGGATGAGATGGTGATGGCTGTATGAATGGCTCCTGTGCAGAGGAGAGGTCTGGTCTGAATTTACCTGATCCCAGCATTGTGATGCATTTCAGGGAAGTGGTGTTTTCATGGCAAGGAAAGCTGCTTCTCCTGCCTTGTGCTGCCTTGGAATAAGCATGTCCCCATGGGAGGCTGCTCAAGAGCTGCCTACGCAGGGATGCTCAAGACAAACAAACTCAGGCAAGAGTTTTCATTAGTAATTACCTACCTGTTGAAAAAAGTTGATGTTTCTATATGAAACATGTTTGTGACTCCTTCATTTCACTGTTGCCTAACTCCAAGCATTCAAAAGCAGTAGCAGATCTCCCAGAACTGTGAAATAGTTTGAAAGATCTGAAATATGTATGTGTGTGTATAAATATACACACATATATTACCAACTTGTTTCTGAGCTGTTATATTAAACCCAAATCATATTCTCATAGCCACAAGGGGCAGAAACTTTTTGCATACTTTCTGAAGAGGATCGTGCAGTAGGAGCACAACAGCAAGGGATTGGATTTAATAACCCTGAAGATTTCTTTCTGCTTTATGTTTCCAAAAGTGGAGATCCTTGCAGAAGCTTCACCAGCTGGGTCTTTAGGAGAAGTACCAAAAATTGTGAGGGTCAGTATACAATCCCAAGAAGCAACAGCACCATACACATATATATTTATTTTACTTAACATTCTAAGCAGATGTTTGAGATCAGGGGAAGGACAGGGTTGTGTTGCACCGTAGGTGATTTTGTTCTTCTTTAGAAGTGTTTTATTCGTAGGTTTGGATTTAGTTCTGTTGGCAAGCTGTACGGTCACTTTTGTGCGTTGGACACAGCACTGAAAAAGCAGGATTTCAGATGGCAGTTTTAGTAAAATATAACTGGACTGAACCCATTAAATACAGAAACAGCTTCATCCTAAGCCTACCATGTGAGAATGGAGAATTTGACCCAAAAGAGAGAGGAAGAGCAGCAGAAGGTGGCCTGCTGGGTCCCAAAGTGTTGGAGGTATAAATAGCACAAAATCTGCAGCTATCCCATGTGTTTTATTTCTCTTTTACAATTCAGTGAAACTAGCATTTTTTTTGCCTTACTCTTAGATGGAGCAAAGCGGGAAGCAGTTTCCCTTTTATCTGTGAATAAACATGCAGCTTTTTCTAGCCTAAGCTCTTAAAATATGGTTATGGTTGTGTAATAGTTTCTGGCTTCCCAGCTCCTCCAGTAGCCAGTGTGCTCTTTCAGGAAATCAAGTCATATCTTCCTTTGAAAAGATCCAAAAAAATATCAACCTAACCTGCTGGGAAGCAGCAAAAATCTCCAAGTGATTTCTTTTGGGTTTGTCAGCTGACCTTCCTTGGGCCAGATAACAGGAGTCTGGCGTTTCAAACCCAAATACTTCAGCTTGAGCTGAAAGTGCAGGTTGTGCTCACAGTCCTGCTGAAGCAATCAATAAGCTTCTGCCTCTTTTCCTGGGGGGCTTGTGGGGTGGTTTGCTGTTTGTATTTCTTTTACTCAGAGCAGTCCCTTGGCTGTTTATTATCTCTTTAGCCATTCTTGCAGACCTGCTGGCACAGTGTTTTTCAGGTGTGTATACAGCCACTGCCAAAGGGGAATATTTTTCTCTTCAGTTCTGCTCTTGCAGCTGCTGAAGCTAAACCTTCCTCTCCTGTTCTTTTAGGGAAAAAAAAAAGGCAAAAATGAGGAAAGCCAACTTTAGCTTTGGGAGAAAGCAGGTGAGTCCCTGCTTTTTAAGGAGGAGAAGGACAAATGTGATGGCATTTTGTAAAAGTTCTCAATAGCCAAAGAGTTTGTTCTGGAACATGGCAGCTGCAGCAGATGTTTTGTGGGTATTTCCAGTGCAAACCACAGCAGTGGTATCTTAGGACATCAGTGTGAGTGCTCTCCACTGTCTGCTTGGCCTAAATGTGGATTTACTTTTTTTTTTCCCCGAGAGGCTCCCAAGGTTCATCATGATACTGTAAAAGGGCTGGAGGACCAAATCTTTCAAATTCTGCTTGTCAGTGGTGGTCAGTGGAAAAGAGAATTGCTGGAATTCCTGCTGGCGTTCCTGGTGCTGGTGAAAAACTAAATTACCAGTCATAGAGGGGAAAGGATGGCTGCTATTTTCTTCTCTTTTATTTTTCTCCCTGACTTACATGGTTTTTCCCATTTTTGTAGGTATCAGAAGTACTGCCCGCCTTCCGAGAGATTCCCAGGATGTAAGAACTCAAGTGCTGTGAGTGAGAAGTTTTTTCCTTCCGTTTTCCTTTGCATGAGAAATCCAAGCTTGCCCAAACAGAAGGAGAATTTTCTAATACTTTTCCTTTAAACACACTTCAAGAAATGTTTACAGCAAGCAATTCCAGTCTTTTGGAACCAGCTGAGTGCCTTTGGCACCTCTTTGCAACCCACAAAATAAAGTCAGCATTGTATTACCACATAGGCTAAATAATTATCTCACTACAGATATAAACCACATGAATGCATTTATCTGAGAATATGGTCAGCAGAATGGACCATTAGCACCATCTGAAGCTTATTTGTTGTTTCCAAGCTTTACCAGCTTTGGAAAGACGGAATCTTGCTGAAGAGTTGAGGCATTCCTTGGGAAGTGAGCTTGCATCTTTTGCAAGGGAAAAAGAGCACAGATTGGCTGTGAGGTTGTTTTTGTGTGTATGGACAACACCCCAGCCTTGTCATCACAATAGGAAACTATCCAATATTTGGGTCTTCCCTGATGTGATAAAATAGCTTTGAAGGAAGTTTTATATCACAGGAGACACCTGCACATTTGCTTCAAAGCAGTTTTGCCAGGAGCTTTTATATATATATTAAAAAAATTTAAAAAAACCAAAAAAACTGAAAATGTATATTTAAAGAGCAGCTGCCCTATGACCTTTTCCTATGCACTGCTAAAGGGTGTGGGCTGGGATTTCCCATCAGCTGTGGCTGGTTTGCAGCTCTCCAGGTGGACCAGCCAGTGCTGTTCTAAAGGAACCTCAGGAGGTCCTGGTTGGAGCCCTGGGCTGTGTGCCTGGCACAGTGTGGGCTCCTGAGGCAGCTTCCCTGCTCTGCTGTGAGGCTGGATAACAGGGCCAAAATTTGGATGCTGTTGCTCTGGGCTTCATTGCTTTCTGTAA
>VZTG01006201.1:3588644-3660860 GCA_013397845.1 Melanocharis versteri
GGTTTGAGGTTTTTATAATCGGCTCAACTCCTGTCCTGTTTTTACCCTGTTCTGTGGTGATGGCAATCTGTGGTTACTTGGACATCAGCAGAGTTTTGTTTCTATTTTCATTTCAGTGGCTTAAGCCTGTTTTCTGTTACAACAACAAAAATCTATTTGGGCTGGAGTGGAATAAAACCCCAAATTGAAATTAGGCTGAAAAAGAAAGGGCCGGTTTTGTTAAAGGAGAGAAACTGAGTCCATCCATGTTTGGTAAATATGTGGTAAAAATGCCCTAATAAACACGTATCAAGCATTCAGAAACTGGTAAGCAAAAAAAGTGAATCCTTCTTTCAGCCTTTTGTGAAGGATACTGGCAATGAGTGCAGTTACTGGAGAAAAAAGGGATGTGAAATGATGACAGTGTTTTGTATTGATCTGCCTCAGTAAGGTCCATGGTTTGTATTCTTCCTTTGAATCACAGATGTTTTCTCCCAACTCCTTGGTGCTTACACTGTCACACGAGACCTGTTAATTGAGCTGTGGGGCTTATATTTTGTGAGTCACTTACAAAGCATTGTGCAGGGTGGGCTCTGGCCTCTGTTTTTTTACAGCTGTGTTGGCTTCAGAGTGATGAGTAGATACCAATTTAAGTAAAGAAAATTCAGCAGAAATATGCCACGTGTATATATTGTGTCTCTCAAAGTATATCCACATCCTAGAAAAGCTCTTTGCTCAACTCAAAAACAAAACTTGACTGTTTTTCTGTTAGGCAGGCAGTGTTGAAATCTGGTCTCAGGTCTTAATGAATCTACATCCTAATGTACCCCTGTGGTGGTTTTTTCCACAAAGAGGTTGAGCAGGGGGACCTGCTCTTCAGAGGAGGACTTGCTGGTCCCACGTAGATGTTGTCTGTGTCATTAAGTCTAAGTAAAACAGCAATGCTGATGCAGCTATGTAATCCTCAGGTGCCTCTGATGTATTATAGCTGTGTTAAGAGGATGAGAGAGAAAGTCAAGAGTAGCCACCTTGGAAGCTCCCCAGGCAACTGGTGTATGGTCTCAGATGGCTCTGAAATTACTGCAGCAAGATGTAGTCACAGCTCTGCAATGAAAGGAGACCGCAAGTTCCCATTTACCTGTCTTCTCCCACTCTGGCTGCATGACAGGAACTGGGGAGCATGAGATGGCTGCAGTGGGACAATGCTGAGTGAGAAACTTACCTCCTGCCCAGGAAAACCCAGAGCTAGAAGAATTTGGCTCCTGTATGTCTGCTCTCTGTCCTCTTGCAGTATTGTCCTGACGAACGTTTCAGGATCAGTTGTGCTGTGAGAGAATTGATGGAGAGAAGGGAAAAGAGGCTTTCTTGTCATTTCTCTTTCTCTGTTTGCCTGCCAGCCCCTGGAGGTGAAATTTGCCAGTGGCTGCTCCCAGAGGTGCCTATCCCCTGTGAGGGGTGGCAGTGAGGGTTGCAACATGGCTTGGGGTGGCTCTGACTGACATCCTTGCAGAGGGGCCTAGACCAAGAGCTGACACACTGTGTTATGAGCTGTCAGGGAAGGTGTTGGTTTGGGAAGCTCCTGCCATTTCCAGTGGGCTTGGGGACATTTATGAGCAAGCTGTGAGTGGCAGTTGCTTCGCCTATTAGGCTTTAATTCACCATCCCTTTGTAAGGCAGCATCTCTGTCCTGCTATTTAAAAGCATACCCACTTTACTGTGAGTAGAATTCCCCGATGGAGTTTTGTTCTCTGAGCAGTGCAAGGCAGAGCCATCTCTTGGTGGGGAACCAAACCCTGGGAGGATGTAGGAGAGGGGTTCTTTCCGGTTATACGTGCTTGGGGAGAAGCATCCTCAGCTGGCACGTGGTTGTGTGGCTGCTCTCTCACCCCAGGATGCTCTCTGTCAGGACAGGTCGGTGAGGTGCCTGCAGACCACAGGATGCCCGGAGCAGGCTGCGGTGTTGGTCTGCAGAGGCACAGAAGGTCTGGTGGGGGAGCAGAAAAGACAGAGCAGCTGTCCTTTGGGCAAAAGTATCTTCAAAAAATTAACTCATTTATGTCAAGGCTTCTGGATGTATAACTAAAAAAATACACTTGTTGCAGTAAGCTGTTCTCTTATCAGATGAGATTTAGATGGATTTGGGGTTATTTTTGTTACTTGGAGCTTGAGCAGTGAATTTACAAACATTCTCTGCAGAGAAGATGACAACAGTGTGTCTTAGAAGTGCCAGCACTACGTACAGAAATGGCTTTGCCAAATGCAACAGTGGTGCTGCCTCCTTGCTCTTTCATGGGGCAAGAGATTGGGCTCCAGCTGTGGCAACCCTGAAACTGTCATTTGTACTTGTCACCAGCAAAGCCATGTCTCCAAACAGTGCACTCCTCACAAAATCAAGGATTATTCTCCCAGTGCTCTATCGGGCGACTGCCTGGAAATTTTGGACAGACTGTGTTTTATTTTTAAAAAGGGGGGTAAATGATATTATAACTGAAGGATAAAGATGTGGAGGAGAAGTTGGTTGGAGAGCAGGAGAGATGAGGCTTAGCCAAAAGCCTCCATTACAGTTCCAAGATGAGAAGGGGAGAGGGGATTTCTTTCATGTAACTGCAAATCCACAGTTCATATCACAGCCCAGGGCAGGTTTTCCCAAGAGCTGAGTGCTGCCTGGGCTTTGGTAAGGACAGGGTTGCTGCTGCCTGGCTCTCCAGCAGCCCCAGTGTGGTGGTCCTTTGGGATCTTGCTCCATTCTTATTTTTGATACTGTCTCTTCTTCCTTTTCTTTTCCATTAAGTATGATGTCACAAGTGACATCAGTCCAATAACTGCTTGTGGTTGTCATAGCCACAGTCTGTGACACCCAAACAAAGCAGCAGGAAACCGAAGCTGGCATACAAATGCTGTAATATTCATCACATTCCTTTCGGTTAATAACTGTGCGGTTAGGTATTTATTTTCCATTGCAAAAAAAAAGAGGAAGGGGGCTTAAAAGCAAAAAATTGAGTCACTGAGGGGGAGGAAGGTGGTGTCCAATTCCATCTGACCAATGTAGCTGCAGTTCTCCCTCCCAGTACTCTTTCACTGAGGTAATATTGCTCTAGCCTCAACTGCTCCACTCCCTTCTGCAATTGTTCCCATCACTTCTGACCGTATGGTGATGCTCCTCATGGACAAGGCAATGGGAGACATTGCACTGCCTCTAACACAAGCCGTGTCCACAGGGCAAAGCCTCCCAAAGGCTGGTACTGAGGGCCAGCAGCAGCCCCACGTCAGCCAGCTTTAACTGCTGGGTGGCTGAGGCTGCCATTCTTGTCGTGCATGTACAGACTATAGAAGAGGTTTTTCATCTTTTGGGGGCATTAAGTGTGATGGGGGAGTGGTTGTTTGCAGTTCTTTGTTTTGTTTCTTGAAGCTTTTCTGGGTAGTTTGTTTGTCCCTGCAAGATTTAATCACTCCTTCAGTTTTGCACAGTTGGCCTAATAGTAGGAAGGTGCTTGCTACAAAAAATAATCCCAATAATGTAAAAAAGAATTAAATAAATTACAGAAATAGATCTGGTATGAGCACTGCATTTGCAAGACAAGCACTGGAGGCAGGTGGTTGGGGCTTGCTGGGAAGGAGCCACCTTAGCCCCTCACTGCTGCAGGCATGTGGGGAGCTGCTGTCCGTGTGCCCCTCTCCAGAACTTCTCCTTGCCCAGTGCCATCCCCCTTTGTGCCCCCACAGGGACCTACTGACCCTCAGGGCTCCAGCATGGCTTCCCCAGAATATTTGGGCACCTGATTCCTGAGCTGAGCCCAGATAACTCCCCAGGCCTGCCTGTGCTGGGAACAGGCAGCCAGCACAGAGAGCAGAGTCCGGCTCTGGATTCAGGCATTCGGTGCTGTGGCTCCTACTGGTGCTTGCAGGGAGGTGCTCATTATATAATAGCTGGTGGTTGATTAATATGCTGTGAGTCAGAAGCGCCAGGGTATTTTAGCTTTCTCTAGTTGCTATGGAAACGTTATTTTAACAAATAGCTTTTTAATATTTAATTAAAACTCAGCTTTTGGCAAGCTGGAGTAAGAACCATTACAATTACTACTACAAAGGGTTAGCAGTGAAGTGTATTCCAGAGCCACGGGTTTTTTTTTTGGTTGAGCCCATGTCATGTGTCCCCCACTCTGATCTGTCGGATTCAAAAAATTAAAAAAAAAAAAAAAACAAACAAGTAAAAAATCACTAACTTATTGGTTGTGAGAAATGTATTCTTGTTCCTAAGACACAAAGCAAATGTAATGCAAATCTGCAGTTACTCTTCACAATTGAAGGTTGTCACTTCTTTCAATGTACAGTGCCAAGGCAGCTCTGTAAGGATGAAGCGGTGTGATAGCATTTATTAATTGCTGCTGTGTCACTGGTGTTCCTCCTTCTACCTTTGCCTCATGAATGAGATCATTCCTGTTTTCTTTGCTTCGTGTTCCCTCTGTGTCAGGTTGGATGCTTTTCCCTCGCCAGCTTGTGGAGGAGGCTGGTGCTGTGTCCGGATCAGGCTCTGGACAGATTCCTAGTCTTTTTTTAGGTGAGCTCCTCTGCTCCCTGATACCAAATGATTCTGCAATGGAGACAAATGAACAGAGAACTCAGTCTCCAGAGAAAAATAAATATTTAACAGCTCTTTGTAAATAACCTTTATTTATAGAACAGTTGCAGGTTCTGTCGTGCTTGGTAAATGGGGATGCTTTTTATGCAAGAATTCTGCCTTGAGGGACTCAGTGGATGCTTAATGTCGTCTGTGATATAATAATGAAATAAATGTGTCGCTCTCATGGGATTCCCTTCCAGCCCCTATTTCCTGTGATTAACTTCAATATTGCACACTTAGTCTCTATTCACATCACATTCCTTAATATTGTACTGAAACCTTATTTGGAAGGTAACACCTTTATTTCCTGAGGGGAGGGGAAGGGTGTTGAGGGTTTTGACATGCAGATGGGTCTGAGGCTATATATATCTCCATCATGTATCAGTGTGGTGGCTGGCCAGGACCTGGGGATTCATGAGCTCAGCTTCTCACTCTCAGAGAGTCTGGGATGGCGCTGTTATCCCATTTTATAAATGAGTGAAAGTAAACCTGGAGAGATGGATTATGATGTGTTTCACCCCAGCTGCCCATAAGTTAAGCAATTATTCTATAGTAGCTGTCTAACCACTTCCAGCATCAGTAGAAAGACTGCACCATTTCCAGAGATGTTTCACCCTGCTTTAGGACAGATGTTTGAGGCAGGTCACAGGCATAGCCCTCAGAGTTGTCTATCTCTCCCCATTTAACTCTGAACCGTAGACTAGATGGGGAAAAAGTAGGCAAGAAGAATGCCACCCTGACCAGAGATGATCTATACAATTTCTGTAGGTGGTCCATAACCTGTTCCAGGCTGGAGGATGTCCTTGCTCGTCACACCGCTCTGGTCACACCGTGTCAGGTGCCCCTTACAAAGCAGCACAGCTAATCTCTGCTACACATTGCTCACAGCTGGGCATCTGGGATTTAACAGCTCGGAAGGAGATGCAAAACTAGTCCCCAGGCATGTAAACTAAGGTGCTAAAGATTTGGCTAAACCCTTCTAGCAAGCCAGGAAGAAAATTAAGGCTTTCCTTATTTACACTGAAGGTGTGTTGTCATGACCAAAATTAGAGTGATAATATTATTGCTGCAGTAATATAGCAAGCAGTATGGGTGTGTTAGGCAGTTCTTTAAAAAATCCTTCTGTGTTGCATCCCATACTTCTTGTTAAGTACTTTGATATCTTTTTAAACCCCTCTGCTAGCTGATGGCAACCTCAGCAAATCCAAAGGTGATCCCAGGATGTGGTGGGAGCTGTGATGGAAGTTGGGTCTCTGGGTGGATAGTGACAGCCACAGAGCAGCACATGCTTGCAGCCACCTTTGTCAGCTGCTGCTTTCTGAGAGGTCTGGGAAGGAATCCTTTTTATTTTCTACCACCAAGGACCTGAAACACTGCAAAAACCAAATTTTAGTGTTTTCATAGCAAACGTGGGTCTTCATGGGGCTTGCAAGGCAGCAGCCAGGACAGGCTTTGCAGAGGGATGGTGGGAGGTCCTGCCATGCTGGAGGGGCAGCATGGAAGGGGGGACAGGCAGTGACTGGTGTGGGGGAAGCTGACAAGCAGATGGATGAAGCTGGCATTACCAGTGGAGTGGAGGAGGTGAGTGCTGCTACGTTAGCAGATGTGATCAGGCTACCTCAGAGGGACAAGGGGGGCTGAGAGGTTTGAACCAAATGCCCTGACCAAAGGGAACTTGTGGAACTGTTGCTTGGGAGGAGGTGGGAAAGAGTTTGGTTGATGGTGACTGGTAGGGGTAGAGGTCTGAGCAGTGATGCTTTTGAATATCAAAAGGCAGTGGGTTAAGTAGCTGAAATGGGAATTGTTGTGAGAAGGTACAGAAATAACATTTCTACCTGAAATTTTCATCACATGGCCGAATTTTACAAAGGATACAGAGAAAAGTGCTGCAGAATAGCAATCCTTCTTGGGCTACATGCTAAGAGAAATGCCCCCAGGTTATGGGTGAGAGAGATGTGGCTGATAGCCAAAATACTGACAGTACAGCAGATGGGGGAGCAGGGAAGGTCAGGAGCTCTGCTGTCCCTGTCCCTGAGCGGAGGTAGTGCAGAGGTGAGCAGTGGGCTGTTGGGGAGGGATGGCTGTGCCAGGAGTCTGTGTGGTGGAGCAGACCCGGTGCTGAGTGATTTGGGGGAGTCCCTGATGCATAATGCTCCTGAGTGCTGTGATGGGTGGCACATCTGGGTAGTCAGATCTGCCCTGGAAAGCTGTTCCCAAGGAGGGAAATGGGGTTCATCAGGAGGGGGAAAAAGTAGAAGATGGAAGCCTGTATTTCTGTTTGGGTAGATGTGCACTGGACTTGTACTGGAAAAGCTGAAATGTGATTTATAAGGCGAAATAAAAGCTCCACAGCAAACACAGACTGCTGTGAGAGAGTTCACCTGTCAGGTCCTCAGCTCAGCATCAACTACTCAGCTGCCCTGTATGGGTGTAATGTGCTATACAGATTTTCAATTTACAGTAATTTGGGGCTTGCATGTAGTCTGGAGAGGTATGACATGCTCTCAGGCAGGTCTGACTTTCCCAGCTCTGAGGATAAGGGTGGATCCAAGCTGGCAGTAAGCCCTGTGTGGGAGCGAAGGGCACATCTTGCCCAAGCAAGAGCTCAGAGATACTGCAGTAACAAGGACTCTCCCAAAATGAAGCCCAAGGGGCGTGGGGTTTTGTTTTGGGGTTTTTTGTGGTGGTTTGGGATCCATGTACACACCTTGCATTGCAAGTCCGTGATCTGTCACAAATCCCCGTGTTACTAAGCATGGGGTCTTCTCCCCGCACTTAAACCCTCACTCCTTCCACTTAAAGCTAAACCAGGCTTTGCTAGCTTTCCTCTTCACTGGTCCCAGTGTATTTAAAAGGTACACTGCTACTTCCATGTCTGCCTGATAAGCAAGAACATCAAGGGATAGAATAGAGTTCAGTGAATTGAAAGGAGAGAAATTGGAAGTGACAAAATTTGCAGTGAACTTTCCTGAAGCTTTCCATCTCCACCTGTTCCAGACATTTCCTTTTTTTTTTTTGCTACCATCAGTAGTTTTTGGTAGTGTTGTTTTCTCAGTGGCTGCTCCCTCCTGAAGATGTCTTGAAAGCAGGAACACTTGGACCTGTGAGTCTGCTTGTGTATTGGAGAATGTGCTCCTGTCTCCTAACACACCAAATGCAGTTGGGGGTATTGCATGCTTTGCATCACCAACAGTTTCACACGAAACAACTGTGATATTTATATGGGTGATTTGTACTTAGTCCCAATTTTGCTGTTAGTGGCATTAGGGTAGAGCATCACAGAGGCACTGAGCACAGTAGTGGTCTCTGAGTTGACTCAGTTTTCATTGTCAACATTAGTTATGACTCAGGTATAAACAATCTGGCACGTTTCCTGTCTGCACTTCTCCAAGTACACTGATCTGCTTGCGTGCCTCAAACCAGACTATCGCTGTGTTTGCCACGCTCTGAAATCCAGCCAGGCTTGCAGCAGATGGATCAAACCCCGCAGTGCTCGGGGCAGCTGCATTTCAGATGCTGCTGTGTGTGTAGGGAAGGGTGAGGAGGGGGTGCAATGCTCAGAAAGAGCACCTACTACAGGAGGAGACTCGAGCTCCAGTGGGATAGGGAATGGCCTTGCGTTTATTGTCTTTGTTATTAATATTGCATTAAAATGTGGTTTATATTATTTACATTATCTATGTAATTGTATCTAGTGGGTATATATTATCTATTATATACTATGTGAAGAGGAACTGCTTTTTTTAAGTTCTGCCATAAAGCATTCAGTGGATTCCCATCTTGATGTGACCTTGCTCTCCTGTTCAGGAAATTTTTCTGTCTGACCATCCAGGATTTGCTCTGGCAGTTCCACCCACAGCACCTGAGGTGGTACCAAAGCCCTTTCACCGTGGGTGGAAGGTTCCAGTGGGCTGAGGGGTGCCTCGCTTGCCTCCCTACACTCAGACAGTCAGACCAGGCTTCCTTGCCAGCTGAACCCAGGCTTTCCTATAACAGAGTCTCAAATGTCTGGATTCTTAAAAAAATCATGGTGCAATAACAGAATAACAGCTTGAACTGGTGCCTCTGGAGGTGGGACCCCAAACAAAGGAATCCTTTGGCTTTTACATCCTCACAGTCTATGTGCATGAAAGTCTGGGCTCTTCCTGCTGAGTTCTTGGCTCCTGCTGTGTCTCTGAGTATCGGGTCACCTGGCTGCACACGGGTCCTCTGTGCCCTTTGTTGTGCAAAAGGTCAGTGCCAGCTCTTGCCTCGGGCTCCCCCCACCCAGACCTCAAATCTGTAGCTCTACTGAATGTATTCCTCAACATCTCCAGTGGTTTTACCTTCAATAAAAGAGCCCTCTGAGTGGCCATGGACAGGCCATCCCTCTGATACTGGAGGAGTGCAGAGAAGAAGCAGCTTTCTTCTTTGATCTTGCTACTGCTGGAGTCACTAGCACAATTTCAGAGGACTTCAATGAGCCAGAATCAGCCCTCTAAAAATACTCCCAAGGCACTAGAGGAAAGCACTTGTGAGTAGCTGAGAAGCAGCCCTTATGTGCCTGTGGGGTGTAAGGGAGTACACCCTTATTAATAAGTGTTGCTTCTTTATGTATATATTTCTTTTGGTGCATGTTATCAAAAGGAAAGAAATTTCTGCAGCGGTAGCATGACATGTAGGGCTGTCTGTGGCAGCAATAAGTTTTGATCTGTTACTGTAGAAATTCTGCCACTTTTTTGTAAGAGAAGATCCAAAAGCACTTTCCTTTGCTGTCTGTGAAAATCTGAAGGGTGCATTTTGTGCGTGTCATGAGGATCTCTGAGCATCTCTTTCCAGCTGAGTCTAGATGAGTAATTGTGTCATTTGGACAAACTCCTGACGCATACATTAGCCTCGTGCTAGCCCTGACTGCCGGAGGTGGCAGTGAAATCAGAGGTACACCCTGTGTGTTAAAAGCAGTGTAGAGCTTCCAGAGCCTGCCATAACTTACATCACCTTCAGGGATTCCTAAGAGAGGCTTTGAGCACAGGAAGGAGACAGGGTAGGCTGGGGGCCAGGTTTGCATCCCCTGGCATGTGATACGTGCCCACAGCGGTGGCATTGGCAAGCACGAGGGGATGGTGGTGCTCATCTACTTTCCCAGCAGAAAACAGCTTCAATGTGTCCTTTAAGCCTGAAGCTAACCAGAAAAAAACCAACCCTGTGCTCAGCCCCTGAGATGGCCCCAGCACCGCTCTGCAGTTGTGATATATCTGGTACACGTGAAGCCGTGTGCTCAGGGACAGGGTGAATGGAGAGGAGGAAGATGGTGACCTCCAAAGAGCTGCAGTGGTGGCAGAGGGGAAGGAAACAGTGATTTAGCTGCTCTTGGTAGAGGGGTGACTCCAAAGAGCATTTAAATAGCAAAATAAGTAGAAGGTATTTTGAGGCTAGCTGCAAAAGTAATAAACATGAAAAAATCTCATTTATAAGGGTGGGGAGTTTCATGGCTGCATCTCTCAGCAGCACCCCAGGGTTAGGAGAGCCATGTGATCATTCCAGTATCTTAGCTTGCTTCAGGCTTATGGAGGCTTGGTTTCATACCTGTCTAGCACCTCCCTCTTCTTGTCCATCCATGCTCTCCTTGCCCAGAGGTGCTAGGTCTGTGAGAGGAGGCTTATTGTGCCACTGCCAGTGTCTGGAGCTTCCCACTTAGTAAATATTAAAAAAAAAAACAAACAACAAAGCAACTGGTGGGTATAGCTGGTGAATTACCCCTGCAAATCATAGTCCCTGCTTCTGACAGCTGGCTTCTGCAACACATCACTTGTCTGCCAGCAAACACATAGTTATGCCCATCAGGTCTCTGAGACCTGTTAACTGTGGCTTTTCCTCCTCAAGCTATGTACTGTGCTCTGGAATATGTATGGGGAACAGAGCACTGGGCTCGGGTGTTGCATCCTCTTCCCTGGCTGCTGAAACACATCAGTAAGTTTAGTGGTGGTAACATCATCATAATGAGCTCTGAGCAATGTGCGGCATTGACAGCACAACTCTGCAGTTTTCCAGAAGTTCTTCCTTTACAAGACCCCTTCTCAACACCCTGAGCACCAAGGTGATGTTATACAAACTGGCTGCTGACAGAATGTCTCCTTTAATATGTGCTGCTTTTGTATCACTTTCAAATGCCAGAATTTTGCAAGAAATGAGATTTCAAATGTCTCAGCTCTTGTCCCCTGCAGTGCACATTTGTGGCCTCATCTGGTCCTGGTGTAGTGTCTGCTCAGGTGGAGGCTCCTGGGCTGCGTATTGAGTGTGCTCACATTTTGTGCCATCGCCACGACTGCAGCATCAGGTGTCATTCGGGGAGAAACCACCACTCTCTTCTGTGCAGCCTCCTTGGTTGCTGTCAGTTGGTTTGCTTTTCACAGGACTCTAGCAGGATTAAGCTTGCAGGCACTGTCTGACAGCACTCTCTGCCTCTGTGCTTCCTCAAACACTCAGCCTTAAAACTCTGACAACCCTGGGTCACCTCACAGGAAACAGAGATGTTCAAAGAGTTCATGTAATTAGCTGCGCTTTCCTTTTTAGATACTCCCAAATCTGCTTGAGCCAAGGAGCCAGCTGTCCTGTTTTCAGGCCAGGGCATTCTGTTAAGACCTCCCTGTGTGTCTTGGGGCTTTCCCTGGCCCTTGCTGCTGGTGGGAGCCTCAGATGGGACGGCAGCATAGACCCAGGTAACACTGGCGATTTGAGTACAGACCACAAAGGAAAATTAGGTTGTGTCTGCTTAACAAAGGCTGGATTCAGGCAATTGGAAGCTGGGGGTGGGAGGGCTTTGTACTCCTGTGAGTGAATTTGGTGAGTTGCTTTTTGTTGGTTTGTTGGTTTTGTTACTTGATCAAAAAGTTGGCTGACAGCATGGCTAGATCCATGCATGCTGCCAGTCTGTGCATCCTTCCCTGTGCGGGTTACTGGAGGTGCCTGGTGTTCTCTGCTGCTCCTTATCCCGTTCTCTGAGACCCTCCTCAGCAGAGGCTGGATGCCACATTGCTCTGTGCACCTTCAGCACAGCAGCGATTAACCTGAAGTGAGCTGTGCTTCATTGGAAGTCCAGGAGGGTGGTCCTCCCTTTGCAAAGGTTGGTGTCATTCCGGTGGATGCCACTTGGTCTTTGCCCTCTGCAGGGTACAAGAACACTCAGCTCATTGCCTGAAGGGTTTGAGCAAAATCTGTCTGGCTGCATGAGTTGAAATTTGTTCGGTTTAACCCTAAAACAGATTTGCCTGCAAGGGGCTATTGTCAGAGACAGTAATGCTTGGTGTTGCTGGTTGTTCCTGAGCCACCAGTTGTAGAACATCTAGTTCGTTGCTCAAAATTGCTATTTTTGCCGTAGTGTTAGCAGAGAGTTCTGAAGTATATTGGCTGGTGAAGACAGCAATATTTAACACCTTTTTTTTTTTTTAATCTTCAAAGCAATTTATAACTAATAGTCCTTGTGACTCCCATGCGAGCAGGGACATAGTGTATAAACTCTTTGAGAGAAGGAGTGGGGCTTGTTTGGGTTTGTAGCAGTGACATTGTGATTGGAGAAAAACTGTTGATGTGGGTAAACCTTCTTGCCATAGAAATCCTACCTAGGAATCGTACAGAGAAATGACTTTGCATGAATAACTCAAAAATGCTGGAGAAGGTATTAGGATTGAGATGATTTAGTGCAGTTAAACTGCATCTTGTCTTTCTCTCATTTGTGTAAAGCAGTTTTATCTGTCTTGGGGGAGTGATGTGTTCTTTTCTGTTTAAAGTTCCAGAAATCTACATGGGAGATCTTAAAATTGGATGAGTACTGTGTGAAGGCATTTCTGAGTTAAGTTGTAACCTGAAGCATAAGAAAAAGGTTTTCTTAACTTGTTGTATTAGTAAAATATATTTGAACCAGTGTTGCATGTCATTAAATATATGGTGAATCACATCTGACAGATGTGCCAAAAACAGTCTGAGATAATGTGACCAAAATGTCATGCAGTAACAATATTCACATAAGAGAGTAATTTCCTGGAATATAATCCTCAGGGATTGTAAAATTAAATTTAAAAATGTATCCTCATTTCCATCTTGCCCCTTGTAAAGTAAAACCACTGGAAATTGTTAACCCCTTGGTTGTTCCTACAGCACCTTGTGAAGATTAGGCTTCTTGTTGGGTCTCAAGTGCCTTTTTCCTACCCCAGCTTCACATGCCAAGGCCAAAGTGAAACCCTGCACCATCCACTGTAGCACACGCTTGGGCTGCACGTGGTGGAGGCTCCCCATAAAGATATGGATGTCTTCTGCTTTGTTCTTCAGGTCTGCCAGCTGTTTTTCAAGTCTTCAGGTTTCCTGAAACAGTGACCATTTTGGGTAATACCACTGCTGCGTATCAATGGGCAGAAAAAGTCTGGTCTTGTTTTGAGTTTATTTAGGATATGTTCAACTAGAAGGCATTGCATGTGGTCAAGTGTGTAGGGAACTGGTGCTAGCACTATGGTGGTGCTCTCCAGGGGTCTCTTACACCTTTAGAGAATGTATCATCTAAGTATGGCAACCTATCCTAAAACTGTGATAATTAAACCTGAGAGATTACTGAGGTTGTAGGGTATGGTTTTCTGAGTTAGCTTCCAAACTTACCTGTCTCTAATCCATGTTTTAAACATCGACTTCTACTTCTAACTAATCTTCTTTAACTTCCACTGTGTTAGTCAAGCAGCTAACTGGGAACTCTTGCAGCTCCAGTTAGTTTGCACAGTCCTTATTGAATTAGATTGAAAAAGCGCTGTGGAATTTGAAAGAAAAACAGAATGTGGAATCCTGATCTTTCCTTTTTACGTAGACTTCTTGAAGGAGGAAGGCTGCAATGTCTTTATCTATGTGAATCATCTAACAAAAATACAGGAAAAATGTGTTTTATCATTGCTGCCTTGACCAGTGTTCTGAGTTGAGATGGGCTTGCTTGGAAGTTGGGCTAAAAACTGGGCAGGAGGGAGGGGCATTGCAGTTCCTGTGCATTTGGCAGGCAAGAAAGCCTGGAGTCCCTGACCAGGGCTCTGCTGGTAAAGGCGAGCTGCCCCTGCCCAGTGGGATTCAACAGCAGCAAGGTTGGCCTTGTGGCCATTTGGGCTAAACTCAGAAAGACTTCAGGAGGCTGAGGGAAAAGTTGTTTCTTCTTCATTTTCCTCTTCTCTTCCTCTCCAAGCCCTTGTAGCCCTTTGTTGCTGATGATTTCTTTCTCTTTCTCTTCTAAGCAACCCCAAAACCACTAGAGGTGCAACCCAACACCTGCTGTTTTCATCATCTGCCTGCAAATTGCCCTTCGCCTCAGGAAAACCCATCAAAATATCCATGTGCACACACACACACAAAACAAACTTACAGTCCCACCAGGATAAGTGCTGTTTTAAAATTGCACATGCAACATCATCAGAGCTCTGGTTTAAGCAGGGCAGATGGAAAATGCCCTGCTGACCTAATGCCCATTAAAAAAAAAAAATTGTATCTAGTGTCAATGGGCTGCTTTCTTCTTCCCCTTTCTTTCCTTTTCTTATCATTTCTGTGCTTTCTCTTCAGAAGAAATTCAGTGCTGCATTAAAGAGATTGCAGGTTCTTTTCATCTTACCTCTTTTTTCCCCCCAATTTTACTTCTTCCCAGCAAGCCTCAGGGTTTTTTTTTTTCCTTTTTTTTTTTTTTTTTTCTTTTTTGACCATTTTTTTTATACTNTTTTTTTTTTTTTCCTGTTAGAGCAATTGATTTATAGCTCTCCTACCTGCTGGGAAAGATTGACCTGCTACTGAGCATCTTCAGACAGCCCTTCTTATGTGTCACTTGGGACTGAAAGCAGGCAGAGGGCCAGGTTGAAAGGTGTTTCTTTCCTGATGCTATTTCCATTCTAAGGAAATAGCGGTGGCATGTGCTGGTTTTATATAGCTTCATACACATTGTGTGTATATGTACCTGCATCTTGAAATAGGGTTGTCCAAGGAGAAAAGACTTTTTTTTTGGTCCACCAACACCCTCTTGAGTTCTCCAAATCTGAATGAAATCTGAGTACACTTTTTTTTCTTCACTCTTTCTCTCATACTGTGCTTTCGGTGGACTTTTGCTGTGCAGCTTTGTTTTCACAAGTTTCAGGCTGTGCTGTGTTGCCTGTGAAACATGAGGTGTGGATTCCATCCGGAAACATTTCAGTGGGTCATATAATTTGTGGTTTTCTTCCTTTGCTGCCCTGGTCTCTGTGTGCATGTCTGTGGCAGGGGACACGGGGAGAGCAGCAGTGCTGGGCCACCATGCAAGAAGTGAACAAGGAAGGATGCCTTTCACCTCACTTCTGTTCAGTGCAAACCTGATGGACCATGGAGGCTATTTTGTTGTTCAGCATCTAAAGCCCGAAAAGATGTTTCAGGGCAGTCTGCACAGGGTTGCCTTTTTTATTTCTCCTCAGTTCCTGCCATCTTGATACCAACACTAAATTGTTTCACCTTCAAAGGAACAGACCTGACGTGCCAGGATGGTTGTTCTTCATCCTTTCTAAAGGATGAATCAGCCAGCGCTGAATTTCCTCAGACACATCTTCTGCTTTCATGTGTTGGTCTGAAAACACTGACCTCAGGAGCTAGGCTGATTTAGTCCATAAAAGGAGGAAAATCTATCTATTCTTGTTTGAATTCAGTTTTAAAAGAATTAGATCTAGAATTAAAAGCAAATTATGAGAAAAAAACAGGCCCTTTTAAAATTTGCTTCCTTATACCTAATACTAAAGCTATTTTCTCACTTGCTCATGCAACAGCTAAGGCCAAGTTCCATGGACATTGTCCTTGAAGTCTTTTAGTTAGTGTCACCTTTCATCATTAGGGAACAGCCAGAGATGCCACGTTTGAACCTTGGTGAGTGACAAAAGAGACCAGTGAAGATTTACACACTGGCCCTGCTCTGAAGATTAATCAAATGTGAGGTGACCCATCCTGTCTCGTTTCTCCTGTCCCTTCTTGTCTGAGGGAGGTTTGGATGCAATTAACTGATGTGAACTGCCAGTATTTGGAGAGCAGCAGCCGGATCCAATTTCTCAGCAGTATTGTGTACAATTGGGCTGTGTTTCATCATATTCACTTTATTAAAAAAAGTGTTACAAGAGGACTGCTCAGTGACTGAGTGAGCATTTTCCATTGCAGGCTCTGCAGCCTTTTCCTGCTTCCTGGCTCTCTTTCCTCCTCTTGCAGTACCTCACATGGGATAACTTTGCTTTAGAAATGATCTTTTTTTTCAAAAAGGCAGCAGAGGCCTATGGCCTACATGAGCAGAATGGGATTTTAGGGATTTCTTGTTTGTTCCCTCTCTCTCCCCTCTGATTTTTACCCTTTAATTTACTGTTATGAGTCCACAGGACGTACCAGAGAAACAGAATGGTTTGGGTCGTGTGCGGCCCAATTCCCCTCCGAGCCCAAAGCAGGCCTTCTCTGCAGGGACTGCCTCTCTGAAGCATTTCTAGAGATCACACGAGTCAGGAACCATGTGAACAGTTTGTCTGGTTTCTTCTGCCTAAGCTTCCGTCACTCTGTGAACGTTTTGGTGAGGGCAGAGGAGACAAAAGGTGTTGGAGGAGAAGCAGATCACTTCCACAAGGCAAAGAAATGATGAGAAGAGGAACTTTGGGAAGAAAAGACATAAGTAATTCAATAATTAATTTTTTTTCTTGGGCTCTTCTTTCAGGTGAGAAGCATACAGTAAGTCTTGACCTAGTTCCCTGAATATCACAAAAGTCTTGAGGTAGGAATTGCTTCAGGAAACATTCACGGGCAAGTGTTTCCCTGCCAGAAAGCAGCTGATCTGCTGGAACTGAAGCTCTCCACATAAGCGTGTGTTTTTGTCAGTGCTTTTGTTGGGAAAGAGGTCTGAAACCCAGGCTAGATATGAGAGGTGATGGCTGATGAATGCTCCTCTGAGATCTGGTTTCAAGTCTCTGCCGTCTCCAGCATTACTGATGGCACTATTGTTTGTCCCCTTCCCTGCTTCTTATTTGGATTTTGGGGTCAGGTGACTTCAAATAACAGCATCAGCTCTTGCTGTGGAATGTGGTTTTTCCTAAACTTCAGAAGCTGCTGTGTAGTTAAACTTTCACATAAAGCTTCAGGAGAAATAACCCAGGACCGCTTCAGTCTGGGTCATCACAGTGCTTATGGTTTCCTTGCAGGTGATAAGGCAGGGAGGGAGTGCTTCTGGGGTGAGGTGGAGGGGAGGAAGTCCTGGGCAGCTGGCTTGTTGGGTCAGTTTTGGATTGCCCATAGTTACACAGGAGGTTTGGCTACATGGCTAGCTTGAGGACTAGCCAAAGATGAGGTCTTAGCTCCCACATGTCTGGGGATGCTGAATTGCTAACGTATTCATCAAAGAGCATGGGCAGGGGGTGTGTTTTAAAGGGAAATGTGGAGTTGCAGAGACAAGCTTGAAAGCCTCACTGGTGTCCAGTTGGTCCTAGCAGAACCAGCTGTTGGTCCTAGCAGAACACGAGGGAGCTCGTGGGTGCCCTGCCTGCCTGCCCTCCACACTGGCCAGGCTGCCCACAGCAGTGGCAGGTCTGTCTGTCCTCAGAAAGAAGCATCTTGCTGTTGCATGTGGAGACCATCTGAGATCATGGCCCAGTTGCCTTAATTCCACTCTGTTCTGGTGTGGAGAATGATTTGGAGACTACAAAAGTAGTATTTCATGCTGTTTAGGAAACAAAATACTTTTGGGCTTTACGAAGCAAGCAAACCAACCAACCTGCAAATGACCGAGCAGCTGGTTAACAGCTGGAGCTATGACACGTTTCAGCAGTGAGGCTGTGGAAGTGCTGCCCTTCCCCAGTGTATTTGGTTCCCGGGGTGTCAGGATTGCCAGGATGGCAGCAACAGCCAGAGCTTTTCAGCAGGCTCTTTCCCTGCCCTCCTTTGCTGTGCAGCGAGGTCTGTGGAGAAAAGCACGCTTGGTGCTGGTGGGTTGCCATGGAAAGAACTGCCACGTTGCACAGAGTTCATACTGAAGTGTTTGGTGGCTGTTTCTTTTCGAGAGAAGAATTTTCACAAACGTTACAAAACTGGGTGACCATCTAAATTAACACAAGCTGGTCACAGAATCCGTGTCTCTTGAAATTATGTCATTAAGGTTTTTTTTTTTTTTGTTCCTTCCTTGGAAGGAGCACACGTGTTTTGGCAAACAAATACTGAATATTAGTGTCACACTGGATTTTGATGACTGGATGGTTGGAGCCCTGTTTTGCAGCTCTGAGGAGAGAGCAGGAAGGAGGAGGGTTTGCTGGAGAGGGTGGGGGTGAGCATAAGCCCTGGGCACGCTGCTTCAGGCCTGGTCCTGGCATCCCAGAAACAGGAGGAGAAACCAAGTTCTAAAAAATTCTTAAAAAAAAAGATTTAAACAAATACCCTTCAGTGAGAAGCTGTTTTATGGAGCAGTTCTCCTCCTTTTCTGTATTTCTCAAGTATTGCTCAAGCATCATTGTTACAGTTTCTTCATCTGGAGGAGCTATGAAGTAGCCGTAGGGGAAATCCAAGCACCAAGGAGACAGAGAGGCTGATGCCTGCGCTGACTCCAGCTCTGAGCCACAGCTGGGAATAGTGAGTATGCTGGGATTAAAACCTGTGGGAGGAGATGGGAGGAGGCAACTGCCAAGCGTACTTTGTCACACTTAGGTGTTCTGATGGCAAACCCTTCCACTGGTTAGAAATAAATAAATGGGAGGTTTAGCCAGTTCTGTTGTTGTTGTTGTTTTCCTTGGCATTTTATTCCTCAGTACAGTAATAATTTCTCCATGTGAAACATGTTTCCTTTTGTGGCTTGGGATTGTATGGGGTGTTCCAGGGGTGTTTTGTGCCAAAGCATCCAGGCTATGGATGGTCCAGATCAAACTCAGTTATGAAAGTAGGAACTGGTTTGATCAGCATCCCTTGATGCTTAAAATGAGAAGTAGAAGAAACAAAATATGTCCTTCTTTGTGGCATGTGCTGTGGAAAAAGTCTCCAAAGGCATGGATTGTGCTAATCTGATTGTATTTACAACCATGTCAATTCCTGCTATTTTTTAATACTAATCAGGTCTTACTTCGAAAGATCCTTTTCATTCTCTTCCACTGTATATTTCCAGAAGAATCCCTGGTTCTTTTGAATTGGGATTATTAAATAGTTTGTGAATGATTCAGTAATCATTTCCTCTTTGTATTTCCGGAGTGAAATGAAAATGCTGAGACATTTGCATCCTGCTAAATCCCACTTCTTTCCAGCAGCATAGTGTTGGGGCGTGCTCATCCTCTGTCCCCTACATCCCATGTTGGCATCCTTTCCCAGAGCTCCAAGGTGCTGGCTGCTCCTCTCCTGGCCTAGGGACCCTCATTTCAAGGGCCAGTTGAGGGAAAAACTGGATTCAGAGCTGCTGCATTGAAAGAAAAGTTATATATTCATGCACACACAGGCTGGCAGATCAACAGAGAAATGTTGCACAAAGGAATCACATGTTGTTAGATGAGATCAGATCAGTCTGCCAAGTTTCTGGCCTCTTGAAGACAAGAATATACCTGGAAATTGGAGAGCCTTATGTTCAGGTGGTCTTGTAGTATCCAGGTGGAAGAAGTTATGCAGAGGGACTGAGGGCAGAGCTCTGGCACTCACTCAGACTCATCCTTGCAGCAAGTCTGGGTAGAGGTCACCAGAATTAAAGGCTCCCAGAAGCAGTGACTGCTCCCCTGCCTCCACTGGCCTGCAGCAGTTGATACGGGAAGAAGGACCTCATGTTGGGGAGGGGGACGGTGTTTGGGTTTGTGGGTTGCAGCCGTTGGGGGAGCGTTTCTAACCCAGCTACGGAAACCCAACTCTGTGTGACAAGGGGGAAGGATTGCATTGTGCGCTCAACTTCTGGCACGGACAAAGGTCCTTTGTGGCCGTGCCAAATTCTCCCGGCAGCAAAACTGTTACTGTGCACAGAGGGCAGTGCCTCTGCCCTGTGACAAATTGCAGCCGCCACGGGTGCTGCAGGGAGGAAGAGGAAGCTCGTTTGATCCCGTGATCTCCAGGGGAAAAATGGCGTTTGCGTGCCTGCCTGATAGGTGCCCACAGGGACACTTACACTGTACATACCCACCTGAAACCTCAGCATCCTGTGTGGCAAGACAGGCCTTTTCCCCATAAGTAAGCACAGTTTTGAAAGGCTTTCTAACTCTGAGGGTTTTGTTTGGTTTTGGGGGGGTTTACTTAAAAATTGTATTTATAATCAGTGATTTTCCTAAGGAAAATAAATATTTGATTGGGAGCATATTTGTTGGACGACTGAAGAAATTAGAATAGTGTCTTTTGGTGAATAACTTCAACTCCAAACAGCTTTTGATTTCACACTTCAAAGGGTGTAGACATCTGGAACATTGGTGATGCTTTGACTGGCTTCTGGTTTCCGATGGCAGACAGTAGTTGGTGTCTTGGTCTTATAGTAGATACCTTAAATGCCCAGTAAGCTGAGGAAAGTGTTTTGTAATCTGCAGTGAAGGGAAAGCATGCAAATGTTTCAACAGGATCTTGCTGGACTTGCTATTCATTGTCTCTCAGCCTCTTCTGTGGAACATGTGGTAGGTTCCCTGTCACACAGTTGATAGGATTACACTGAAACAAAGTCTTTTGTATGTGCATGAGGACTGGGTGCTTACTAAGAGGAGAAATTATTAAATACACTTTGAAAACAAAGTGCTGAGATAAAACATGAAGGTAATAAGGGGAAAATTATGTGTAGGGGTGATCTGAGTGAGAATTGCAAGAGATGAAGTACAGCAGATGTAGCAAAACAATTTCAACAAGCACAGGCACAGCATGTGATTAAAATGACAGAAAGCAGAGTAACTAAGCATCTTTTAGATGGTCACTTTTTCAGCATTTGATCTCAGAGCTGACTGAGGAACTGACCAAGGAATAATGTGATGCACACTAGGAATGGTCAGCTTGTATCACCAACAAGCAGAAAAAAATGTATGCTCTTGGCTGGAAACAGTGTGGGGCAACCCAACTAGGGCCTCCAGGGAGAGAGAAGATAACAAGTGTACTGATGGTGCCCATAGACTTTGTGTGAGATGGGATTGTCACAAGAAGATCTCCATCACTGAGAGCCCTCCCTAAAATACTTGTTTTTCCAGAATTTCGGCAAAAAGTGGAAAGGGAAAGAGTTCTTGAACTGTAGTATTCAAGCAAAGGAAGACCAGGGGGAATCAGTGTGGTTTGTTAATGATATGCTTTGCAGCAGCTGCAGAAGAAGGTAGGGTTTTTTTTGTGTGTAAGGGCAGGGGGAGGTTTAGCAACCTCAGTAGAGAAGCTTCTCTCTTGTATACGTGCACCTGGCCCAGTGAGTGATTTCTGAGAGAAGGCAGAAGAGTTCAAACCTTTTATCGTTAGACTTTTGCTTCCTCCCATGAACCTCCTGGTGAAAGTTGTGGTGGTTTTGTGACTTTGGTGCTCTTTTGTTGGGACCTAATCTAAGAGTACCAGCTGCTTTTGCAGGGGCTGTTAAATGTTTTCCACTTGTGAGCTGGGAGGATAACCTGAATTTACTGGAGATTGAAGCAGTAACCAAAAACCTCGATGCAGTTTCCAGCCCTGCTGAAAACCTTGGGTAAGGCATGATTTTTGCACTGTGATACCCAGTTTTGGTGGCAGCAAACTGTAAATTGACTTGGCCATTTAGCAAAGCCTCTGCCATGCTCTCTTCATGCCTTAATTGCCCATTTGAGCAATGGGAATAATAGCAGTGCCTTAACTCACATGCCTGCTGTGAGGATAGGTGTCTTTACAGCTGTAAAGCCTCCAAATATTGGACCAGTGGGATCATCTGATCACCACAGATCATTAACTATCTAAGGCAGATTCCTACATGAGGGGAAAGGACCTAAAAAAGATACTTGTTTTAGGTGGTGGGTGGAAGTCATGTCACTGCTTTTAGAGAAAAAAAGCCCCTAAATGTGGCACTTATATTTTTCATGGTCTGATACAAGGCCACTTTTAAAACAGCCTTTTCTTTAAGCAAGTAGAGCACAATAAAAGGTAATGTAAAATGCAACAAGATGAGAGTGAGTGAAAATTATTTATAGTAAGATATTTGCAGTGCCTCTCAGTTGAACCAAATCTGCTCGTCATCAGGAGGCCGAGGAGGTCAGACTGATGCAAAGCACTGCCTATGCAATTCTCCCAGGCATCTCACTCCTCTTAACCAGCAGCAGCCAACTTTCCCATGTGCTGCTTTTTGTCTCTGTCTTGGCTAGGAGATTAGGGTCTGGCTATCGCAGTGAAAAATTGTGTCAGGTTCAAGGAAGGAGATGGCTTTTTCTAGCAATATCAGGGTTCATCTGTATCACAGGAGTCTCCTAAACAGAGATCCAGGCTGGGAAACACATGTGCATCATCTGCCAGCACTTTAAGGTCATTCATCTGAATTTGTCTAGTGAGTGGGAGCCCAGACCTGGCTCTGGGCACAGGCAGTGTGGGTATCTGCAGCATGCTCCCCAGGGCCAGCAGCTCTGCTGGTATGGGGCTGCTTGCACACAGCAAACAGAACATGGCATTTTGACGTGGGACGCCTGAGGTTTGCCTCCTTGGTTCAGCAGGTCACTGAACTGTGTGAGTTAGGCCAATAGCTGACTCTTCATGTGCCTAAAATTGGAGCTGCCTTGAAGTGCCTTGGACATCAGATTTGTTTGGTATCCTCTGGCTGAGTTTGGAGGTCACTGGGTGTTCAGGTCCTGTGAAAATTCATGTGGCAGTTTCCAGGAGTGGTCTTGTTTTGAAAGAGGTGTGTTGAAATTCCTGCTTCTGGAAGTGTTGAGGTGAAATGTTTCCATTTCGTTGCTGTGCAAGTATTCAGTGTGGTGGGCTTCAAGACACATCTTTGTACCCCAAACCCAGCTTTTGGGCTTCTTCTTTTAATAGCATCTGGCACTGTAGCTCAAGAGTTTCCATTCAGGAAATGAATATTTTTGGTTGTTACAGTTTATAAGCCAGACCTGATGTTTTAAAAGGCAAAATTACTATGTACTGAAGCTTTTCCCAGTAGTGCAGAGGTTCAGGCTGTGAGAGCAGTCAAGACAACTTGAAGCAATAGCTGTAGAGTTCACCAATGTGTAGGCAAGTGGGTAGGGAATGGGGACAGGAGAGAACGGCAGTCCTTGTGGGCCACAGGTAAAACCATCCAGTGGGAGGGGACATTCTGCTGCTCTGCTTGTAGCCTGTTATCCTCCGATCTGTACTTCTCATTGGGGAATGTGAAGATGCACAGAGAAGCCCTCGGGGGGGGAGGAAAGAATTACAGTGATTCATCAGCTGTATAAATCACAAACCATCTGTGTTTTTCTAGACATCGTGAATGAGTCAAATGGGGAGCTGTGCAGCTATAGACACACAGGTTACTAATGTTTTCTGTTAATTATTGAGCTCCTTCCTTCTCTCTTGGGAGTTCCGTGGACTCTTTCAGTGCTGCAGTTGTGGTGAATGAGGCTGATGGAAAGGCTGCTTCCCATATTGGACAGAGTTGCCCAAACCTCCTGCAGGTGTGTGTACTGCTTGTCTTGTTCAGACATGAAATACTGGTGACAGAAGTTTCTTCTCTTCTTTTTCCCTCAAATCTAAACACTTCTTAGAAGTGGTCACCAAAACAGTCTTGTGGCCTCAGCCTTCTCTCCTTCTCCTCCATCAGGTCTTCTGGGCGTTTTTTCCCCGCTTCCTGCTGTGGTGTGTGCCTTGTAAGAGGGACACATAGAATGTGCATGTGACTTTTGTTTTGTTTTCCCCTTTGCAATTCCCCGGCAAAAGTGTTTGAGTGCCTTGATAATTTTATTTGAAGAAAGTGGACACTCAACTGACTAAAGGCAGGATGCTGTGGCTCCCAGAGCAGAAAAATTTGAGAAGGGAGACAAGAGGTGTAAGAAGTACTAAAGCGGGAAAACTTCTGCACTGTTACTTAAGTTTTGTAAGCAAAGTAAGGAAATCAAATGTCTTGATTTTGTCACAGCTAGTCTTCTTTCTGCTTTGGAAGAATTTAACTTAGAGTGTCTCTATAGAAACAATAAATCTGAAGAGAGAAAATATGTAATAATATGTAAAATATATAGTGACATTTGAAATGTGTACAGCTGTTCCTTGTCTAGGTGGCAGTGTTATGGAATGACATGACATGAAGGAGAAAGGGGACCAGATGTCGCTGTTAAGATATTTGATCTAAACAAATAAGAAATGATTGCTAAAAATTGTTTTAAGCAAAGAATACTTATTTTAACATACCCACACTTTTCCAGAAAAAAAATTGCTCTTTAAAGTGTATCTGAAAAGAAGTTAAACTGAACATTCTAACAGGATAAACTGGTTTTTTCCTGCATAAAATAAGACAGATACATCCAGAGTTTAACTCACCAAGCTGAAGGTAGTGTCTAAGATAATTTTTATTTTGTGTCTGTGAGTCTCTTGTCCTCCTACCACATGATGCTGGATGAAAACTCAGTATGAAAAATTACTTATATCCAGTGACTTTAATTTAGTCCAATGATGAGAACTCAGTAAGTTGCATAGTCAAGTAATTAAACTAATTAGAATGAATGTTTTTATAGCTTTTCTATTTCTCTCGTAAGAAGTCTGTTGGTCTTTATTTCTCTCTTCTGAACATGCAAGTACCCACCCTAGGAGTAACCACTAAACACACCACTGATTAAAGGAGATAATTTTGACAGGGTACATGGCTGTTATTTTGGAGCTTGCTGCCCCTGGAAGCCACTGATGGAGGGTGTTGGACAGAGGTTCAGCCCCTCTGTGGGTGCTGAGAACATTTGCTGATGCATCTGACTGTACCTTGCATGGGTTGTTCATGTGTCATCTTGCTTGGAAGAGGTCAGTTTGTATTCCTCCTTCCCAAAGGAGAGAGCAAGGCCTCAGCAGGGCTTCCACTATCACCTTCTGGGTTTTGAGTGCCCAGTCAGGTGTCACTGGGATTTGGGGTCCTTTTGTGTCCTTGAGCATCTGCGACTCCAGAGGAGGGCACCAGCTAAGTCACGTGTTCGTCAGGACATGGATGCATGTGCCTGTGGCAGAAGCAGACACTACAAAGAAAAAAAGCTTTTCCCAGACTGCACCAGCTTCACAAACCAGTGAAGTGGGAGCTGCAGCTATCGCAGTAACCCACGTGTCCCATTTCGTGTGCAAGCTGTGGGTTCCAGCCCTTTCTCTGGAGGAGAAAGCGGTGGCTGGGAAGCAAGGAAACCTGGATTTTCTCCCCACCTTGGCACTCCAGTTCTCTCCCTTCTGCCCGTTGTTGCCCCATCTGCTTCGGTGTGTGCCCTCCTGGAGAAGGACCATCTCCTGCCTACACTGAGATTAAGGCCACTGTCTTAGGTGGAATAAGTGACTGTTGCTACAATATAAGCATTTTTTCAGGGCATGAACCAGTTTGTAAAGTGCAGTTTCTAATCACGAGTAAATTTTTTCAGAAAGCAAAAAAGCTAGTGGGGCCTAATCCAGTTTTTAGCAACTGAATTAAGCCTGCATTTTAAAAAGGAGAAAAAAGTACAAGCCAGTGATTGCAGATTGGTACTTATAATAGAAAATTCACAGCACGCAATGTTCAACTTCCCCTTTTCTGGGAAGGGGTTGGTCTCTTGTGTTCATACCACCATTTTCCCCACATCTTTGGCTTAGCAGCAGCTTGAATGAGAACATTTTAGTTCAAAAGAGCAGCCTGTTAGCAGTGTACTCTGAAATAAGCCTCTTGCATGGTGCTGCCACACAACCTATTCTGGTGAAGCCTACGAAGGATTTTTTTTCCCCCAAAATACCTGTGTTTTTCAGAGTAAGTTTTTCTATCTCTACGCAGTGGTCACATCACAGCTGAGCTGTCAATAAGAGGCGGCTTTCATGTGATTAATTTCATCATGCAGTTCTCCAGGATTTTGTGCAACTGGTGGTGCCTTTTAAAAACCCTTTCATTCTACCCTCAGCCCACCAAAACTTCTGATTCTTGTTTTATCTATGTGTTTTTCCAGAGTCTCTCAGTGACTGTGCTGGAGGGAGATTCAGGGCAGAGGTGGGATGTGCACTGGGTTTGCTTCTGCCCCCATTCATGTGTTGACATCCAGCTTCACAGGATGTGTTGCTAGGGAAGTCAGGAGTCCTGGAGGCAGTTTGGCTTGCTGATCACCTTTGAAAGGTGTGAGTCTCTGATTCTTAAAAGAAAGAAAAATTATCAATTGCTGCTTCCCTGTAGACAAATATTCATGGTCATGGCATCCTGTTACAGACATCTGTGTGGGAATTTTTTAATAATTAGAAATGTCTGTACCAACATATGCAAATTTTCAATTTTATTTTTTCACATGTCTGCAAAAATTATTGCTATAACAATCTGTATACCTCCCCTTTAATTGGGATTTATTCAGCTCACAAAGAACTGTAGAAGTGTTGGAGCTCTGGGTTGGTTTGGCTTAAATGCTGTTTTAAAAGCTCTGCCCTAGTGCAAAAAACCTGCCTTTCTTTCTGTGTGGTTTTTTTTGGGGGGGGGGGATTGGGTTTTTGTTTTTTGGGGTTTTTTGGTAGATCGTTAGAGTCTCAATCTATCATGCAGGAATTATTTGCCCTGGTTTGCTTCCACTTATTCTTCTGTTTGTAATTAAGCAATGTTTTTAAGTGTTTTATCACAGAGGAGAGCAACAGCATGTTTTTTGCTGTGCTAGCTGATGTGCTTTTTGATATTACTGTAGCAGCTGCATGCTGAAAACAGTTGTAAGGAAGGAAGAACATCAGCCTAGGCATGTTCCTTTTTTTGCACTGTGAAACGTGTATCTCCCCTCTCATCCTTGTATTTGTAGGAGAAAAATGTTACCACAACTTTAATGCATGTGAGTTCAGCGTCTCTGAAGGGGGGTATTTGTATGAGAAAATTTGTATTTGTAGGAGAAAAATGTTACCACAACTTTAATGCATGTGAGTTCAGCGTCTCTGAAGGGGGGTGCAGGATGGCAGCTCTGCCCTGTGCTGCCTGTGTTCGAATTGCTGCAGCCTTCGTGGACAAAGAGTAGATGGTCATGGGGGGCTTATGATGCTGTCAAGTAATATCAGATACTTTCTGCTCTGCTCTGCACTCTGTGAGCATGACTTCTGGGCAGCCACACAGGTCAGAGTCGAGTGTTAAAATCCGAGACACTCAGAGGGACACAGCATTTGCATCCTGGGGAAGTCAGGGACTCACAGGCTTGGGAGGTCATGAGAGGAGATGGCTGAAGATACCCAGGAACGAACACAGTCACTGAGGTCCATCACGGTGTGGTTGGTCACATGTCCTGGAAGGGGTGGCAAATTCTTCAGGTCAGGAAAAAGGGTGGTGCAGGTGGTGTCTCTGCTTTAAAAGCAACCTGCAGTGTTTGCAAGGTGGTGCTCAGCAGGGCCTGGCTGGTGTCCAAGGGCAGAGCATGGCATCTGTGTTGAGGTTTGCTGAGATCCACTTACTGTGAGATAAAGTGGGATGGTGTTCCAAAGGAGCCCAGGGACTGAACAGTTTGTGCCCAACAAGTCCTTGCCAGTGAGCTCTGTGCTGTGTACCTCCTCTGTACCTCCTTCTGCTGCGTCCCCGAGCTGGGGAAGGGGCGTGGGAAAGCTGTAAGGAGGAGTTTTTACCTTTGTGATATTAAATGTCGTGTTCAGACAAGGGGGGGGGGGGGGGGNTTGCTGTTGATTGTCCTGTGTAGCAGAGGGGATGCTGTTGGTGGAGACTGAGCTCCTAAGCAGTAAAGCAATAAAATATTTCCACCCTCTTCAAACATCAGCCGGTGCTTGCAAATGAACACTGCTATATTTCTGTGCTTATTTGCAGTTATCCTCATATTGGTGGTTTTCCCACTGTTAATTTTCAAATGAGGCCAGGTGCTGGGGACTCTCTGCCAGCACAGGGCAGAGCAAACAATGCAGCAAGATGAAAAAATAAAGAAAGATTTTATTGGCAAATTACACGAGCGTCCCTAAAGTGTTTGGGTCTTTTCTGTTTGTTTGTCTTTAAAAGTAAGGTTTATCTGTGAAAAGTAAAGATCCCTTTGCACTGCCTGGAGGGTTCAACCTCTTTCAGTCTCTGTTTACTCTAGCCCTCGGCTGAAAGCAAGGTGCAGCACAAAGCAGTGATATTTCTGATGTGCTTTTTCCTTTCTGCTAAAATGAAGGTTTTCCATGCTTTTTAATTAGACATGCCTTCAAATTTGGTTGTCTTTAGACAGCCTTTTCCAGACTCAGTCATGTTTTGGGGTATGAGGGAAAACAAGCAGCATCTCGCCCTGTCTCCCCCCGTGCCCTACCACTTCCTCAGCCACAGCTCACAGGGTTTTGAATGATGCTTTGTGCAACTGAGCTGTGTCCCAGGTGCCATGGAAAATTCCTGCTCTGCCACCACCTTGGAGGAGCCTGTGGGAACAGCAGTGCAGAAAAGGAATTCAGTTTCTACCCAAATATTTGCCTTTTGTTGTGGTGGAAGTAGGGTGTAAAATTTAGCTATGTTTATAAGGTAAAGATGGGAGAGAGTGAAAAGGTTTCAGCATTCAGCAAGAGAAAACTTTTGGATTTGTTTTTATCGTCCCTTAGCTTGAACTGTACAGTTACCTTACACTGATGGAAGGTGGCATTGCTACACAGGCAACCATTTTCCAGTGCCAGCCAGGCCTAAAAACATGGTTTATTTTCCCTGTGTGATTCTCCTCAATTTCCCCAGTCTGGGGCCAGGTGACCAGATAGGAAATCTGGCATTTCCTCAGTCATGCACAGAGTTGCCATTAAGATCCCACTTAATTCTTGTGTCAGATTCTCTGTAACCATTTTAACAGGGGTTCGATTGATCAGAGGACTGTGTCTGGATTGTTTAATTTTAAACAAATTTCAGAAATTAAATTAAGGCAGGTTAGGGCCTCACTCATAAGTGCTGTGAAAGTCTTTTAGGGAGGTAAGTTTAAAAGAAGGCATTGCTTCTGACTGGTGTGCTCCTGTCCTGGATGGCTTTGCTGAAGCAAAGCAAATCGAAAGGTTTTTTTTTTCTGCACACAGATTCTCTGTGGTTTGGTTTAAACCTCATTCACAATGAAAGATTCTGCTTGGAGCCAAGCACTTTTGTTTTTCACCTGGTTGCCTTTTGCTGCTTTGTGCATTTGCTTATTTAAAAAGAAAATTCAAAAAATGAGATTTTTTTTCTTTCAACCCCCTGCAGTATGGGGAGACAAGCAAGAGACGTGGCAGGGAAGCTGGAGGGATGAGGACTGTCTTTCCTCCCCGTGCCCAGTGAGTACACGGTGAGCTCACGGTGAGCTGCTGACTGCACCCCTGCACCCCACTCCTGTGGGCACTCCACAGCAGCAGCCCAGAAAAAGAGGTCATTTTTCCAGGGTCCTGTCAGTAAGGAAATATAAAGTGAACAGGGCCAGCTTTAGGGATAGAGGTTGACCTGACCACAGTGCAGCCCCGCATTGAATATCAGATGTGGATTTTGCCCCTTTAGGGAGTGCATGTCCTGTGGACAGGGCTCAGGTGATAAAGTGTAGCTCAGGTTCTCATCAGGCTGTGCTGATTGCTGAGCCATTGCATTGGAGGAGCTGAAGTGACATCATTTATCACTTTTGTCAGGAGCAACACCACATTTCTAAAGCTATCTGCTGGGGCTTTGATGTTCTGGCAAGTGGCTCATGTTTGAAAGTTGTGAGGTGCTCCTGGTGCTTTCTCTAATGTTCTGGGATGAGCTGTGGCAGTCCCTGCAAATGTACATGATGCACCTCCCAAGGATGTGTCTTGTGGGGGGGGTCCCATCCTCCTTTGGAACTTTATTGCTTTATCCCAAATTACATCCTTACTGAGCTCCTGGAGGAGCTATTGCTTGGAGGTCCCAATAAACTCTCCTTGCTCAGGCAAGTGTTGAGCTTCTCCTCCCCATCGTTCAGGGTGGGGGTCAAAGGGACAAGGACAGTCTGTAGCTAGTTATGAGTGCCCCAAACTGCACATCTTAGATTAAAAGTCGTTTGTTTCTTTTATTGACCTCTAGAAAGAAGCATTTGACTTGGGCTTGATTTCTATGGTGCATCGTGATTCTCATGTGGCAGAAAAAAAACTACTCAAAGCGTAGGGTTAGAAAACCAGCAATTAGACAGGCGGAGAAACACTCTGTGGAAAGAAAGAAGGAAGAAAAGCAACAATCTGTACAATTTTTTAGAAAAACTGTAGCAGACAGAATTTTTCATTTTTCCACACACTTAGATTTGTTTTGAAGGGACCTTGGCCCTTCCTCTGTATCAGAGCATTCTTGTTTGAGGCCAGTCCTCCTGTCCTCATAAGAGTTGGGAGCTTAGTGCAGCAGAGAGCTTGCTGAGCTTCCAGAGACTGGGGAATTCAAAACATTTAGTCTGACTTTCAAGAAACCTTTGATTGCTTCAAAGCTGTAACCTAGATGTTTTTCCTTCTCCACTCTTTCTCTTCCACCGCATTCCTTTATGTTCCTAGTTTTTTCTTCCTGTGAAGGAGGGGGGAAATTCAGTGAAATATAAATAAGCCTTGCTCTGTCTTTGATGTCCTTTGAATTTTCTTCCTTTTGCCGATGTTGCCACATGAATTTTGCACGAGGTCATACATTAAAACAGGAACAGACCATTAGGTGCAGCTGTGGCCTAGGAGGGAGAGCAAGACTCAGAGCATCCCAGGAGCCATGGCTCCATCCTCATCTTCATTACCCTGGCCCAGGACACTGCTTTGCACCTCCCTTCCCTCATCTAAGAAAGTCAGTGTCACAAATGTGGGATCTACAGGGAAGAGTGAGATGACCTGATCACCTTCACCCTGTTTCCAGTACCAGCTGGGCTTACAGAGCCCATTCTGCCCCCGTCTCTTATCTTTTGGCCTGTTTCAGCCAAACTTGGTATAAGGGAAGAAGCTTCAAAGCTCATTAATTTTCTGCAAGCACACTTAAAAATGGGTGATCAGGAAGATGGGCATTGGGACAGTTGTGTGTTTGTCTCTAGCTTCTGATCCCGTCTGCAGTGGGACACAGCATGTCACAGATCACAGCCAAAATATCTGTGGAAGGACGATTGTGAGGGGAAGTAGAAGGGGAATTTTGAAGGAATATGTGGAAATGATAGAGAACATTCAGTGTGATCCAGTTCAACAGTCAATCGGCACAAATGTACAGAAAACCAGGCATCGTTGCTTTCACTGTTCTTCTGCTTTTTTATCATTAAAAGGCAGAAGGAAAAAGAAGAAACAGAAAAGGAAATGTCTCAGAGGCAAATGCTTTGGGGAATGGTGGTGACAATGTTGGTGGTCCCAGGCTAGGGGGAAATAGCACTGGGTCATCCTGACCAAGGCAGAGCCATAGGCCTGTGGGCAGCCCCATCCCTGTTTCACAGAGCTCAGCAAATATGCTCCATTTCCCAGGGAAGCACCTGGAGCTTAAATGCACCCTTGGAAGTCAGCCAGATGCTCTGATGCTTCACCAAGTGTGCGGGAGCGTGCCCGGGTTGTGTCAGGGCAGGGAGGTGCAGGGGTGGCAGTGGCTGTGAACACAAAGCACCGTGCAGTTACACAGAGGCATCTGCACCATAACAAAGAGTGTCTGCATGCCATCTTCTCCATGGTGTGTTTGGTGTTTCACAGCTTGAGTTTCACAAGAGCTTATCCCCAAAGGTGCTGCGTGACGAATTCACGCATGAAGTGTTTCGTGTATAGGGATTGCTTCATGCTGGGTTTTGAGTGCGTAGAGCTGGAAGCTGCCATCCCTGCTCTTATCCCCAGCTGGAGCTGCTTCCTCTGGCAGTATATCATTTTGAATTTCCACATGTACAGGAATGGTATGATCTGTGACGGGCAGAGAGGCAGCACTATGCTCTAGAGACCTGCAGAGTATTCCTCAGCTGCAAACAGAACTGAGAAGCTGGCAGCTGCTTTCAGTTTCTCTCATGCCGAGGCTCAAGCAAGAGGAGCAGATAGAGGGACAGCACTCAGGTGGTTATAAAGTGTCTGCTGATGTTGGATGTGTCCAGATGTGACTGCAGTGGGATTTTGTTTTGTTAGATCTTCATGTCTTGGCTTCTGGATGCAGCTTATCGTTTACAATCTTCACAGTAAGCAAGTGTGCATTTGGTTAGACGAGATCATGGTTTGGATTGGAAAGGATCTTTAAAGATCATCCAGTCCATCGCCCCTGCAATGGGTAGGGGCATCTTCCACTGAATCTCTAGTTCAAATTCTCCATTTAGAACACTTCTGCAGAATTCAGTGCAGGCCTGACCCACTCTGCAAATCTCCACTTTCCGTCCTCCTCCACTGCATCTCCCACTCAATTCCAAGAACTTCTTGATTGTTAAATCTGAGTTTTCCGTCAAGACTGTAGAAGTATTATGAAACCAGAGACCATCTGATCAAGAAGAATAGCAAATTGGAATCAGTGACTAATTTTAAAAAAGCATCTTGTCAAATAGGAAAGTGACTTTTTTTAATCTTTTTTTTGATTAATGAAACTCTTTTGACAACTAAATTCTTTTTCCCTCCATCCAGTCCTGGTGAGTGCAGGTAGATCTTTTAAAAACTGGTGTAATTTTTCTTTGTGCTTGTTCTGACTGATATTTGCCTCAGATCCTTCAAAAAATACGTTTTACAGAATGCTTGCATTTGGGAACTTTCAAAACTGCTTCAGCATAAAAATCAAGCTTTAAAATGTTTTGGTTTGGCCTTTTTTAATTCTGTAGGGAGTGACATGCACAATTTGGGACTTAATTAGAATATCAGTGGGGTCACAGAAACAGACCCTGTTTAAAAGGTATCTGAGAGCTTCTGTGACCTTTGGTAGCTATTTGTGTCAATGTTGAGTGAAAAGTGGTGTTTTATGGAAGCTTCTCCTCTGGAAAAACTTGATAGGCCTCCACAAATCTGCTGTAGTTTCCTGCTGCAGTTTCTTTGAGCCCACCTTTTCTCAAAACACAGACCTTTGGAAGCTTTGCATTAACTCTTCTTTCTGCTATTACTTTTACAACCAAGGCAGATCCTATAGCTTTATTTAGAAATTACCCATCATGAGTAACCACAATCATTTAGTAGACATATTTACAAGGTAAGTGACAGTGGGAAGTAATTAAGTTTAATATAAATCACACTCAATTTCAAATCTGCAGGCTTCAAAATAGTAACTAATAGAACTGCAGCTTCTATAAAAAGATGCAGTATTTATAGCAGTATCTTCTTCTTTTCCTAACTAAACACATTAAGTCTAAAATTTAAATCCCCTGTCTGTTCATCTTATTTGTTCCAGTCATTTTCTTCCTGTGGTGCACTTCATTGCAAATTACCCATTGCTTTTATTCTTTGTGGGGAGATTTTTGACTCTTAAAATGATGACAGGGAGGAGGAAGAGTTCGGCAATATCCAAAATATGCACATGCCTTGCAAATGCACACACCTTGAACTGTGGCTTTCTGCTAAATCTGTGTTTTATTGATCAGTTCCTAACAACATGTGCTTTGTTTCACAGGTGTCATGCAGCTGACGGGTCTGCTGGCAGAGCTGATGGTCACAGCCAGGGCAGAAATTCTTTAAACAAAACAGAGTCAAATAATCAAGGAAGTTTGGAGCTGTTTGCAAGATCTACTGAGTTGGTTGCTCACCCCGTCAAAAGAAGCCCCCATCTGGGACAACGGCACACTGCCAGCAGCTGCCATGGCTAGCAAAAGAAAGTCCACAACTCCCTGTATGGTGCGAACTTCTGAAGTCATGGAGCAGGAAGGTGCCGAGGGCGTAGAGACTCCTAAAGACAAGGAGACTGGTGCATCGCAGCAGGACTCCAAAAAAAATTGGCCTTCAGAAAACTCAGTCAAAGACTGCGAAGTGGTCGAGGCAAAACCCCCAGCTGAAAATCAGTCGAAGAAACCCCAGGGTGGTTATGAGTGTAAGTACTGCCCTTACTCAACACAAAACTTAAATGAATTTACAGAGCACGTTGACACTCAGCATCCAAATGTCATTCTCAACCCCCTGTATGTCTGTGCTGAATGCAACTTCACAACCAAAAAATACGATTCCTTATCTGACCACAACACAAAATACCACCCGGGAGAGACTAACTTTAAACTGAAATTAATTAAACGCAATAATCAGACTGTTTTAGAGCAGTCTATTGAGACCACCACTAACGATGTCACTGTCACAAGCAGTGGGCTAGAAAATGCAGAGTGTGACGATCCACTTCATGGGGGAATTAGTGCAAATAAAGTGCCGGTGATGAAACTGGGAAAGCCTAAAGGGGAAACCAAGAAGGGATCTAAAAAGCCAGAAGAGGGAGTTACGGAAAACCACGTGGATGGCACCCTCCCCCGCATCATAACTGAAGCCACTGAAGCTATTGCCTGTATAAATGGAGACCTTCTCCATGATGTGTTAGCCCATGTTATGCCCTCTGTACAGCTGCCACCAAATATCAACCTTGTCCCCAAGGTCCCGGTCCCTCTGAACAGTACCAAATACAACTCTGCACTGGACACTAACGCAACCATGATCAACTCCTTTAATAAGTTTCCTTACCCAACACAAGCAGAGTTGTCATGGTTGACAGCAGCATCAAAACATCCGGAAGAACAAATCCGAATCTGGTTTGCTACGCAACGTTTGAAGCATGGTATAAGTTGGTCTCCTGAAGAAGTGGAGGAAGCAAGGAAGAAGATGTTCAATGGTACTATCCAGGCAGTTCCCCAGACCATCACCGTCCTGCCAGCTCCTTTGACAACTGCAAAAATGCCACAGCCCATCATCCAGACAGCTTTGCCTTGTCAGATACTGGGCCAGACTGGCCTGGTTTTGACTCCTGTGTCAAATGGTTCAACTGTTTCCTGTTCACCCATTACACTTGCTGTTGCCCCAAACCAGGGGCAAAAGAGGACAATACAGACTTTATCAAGTGCCCCAGAGGCCAAGCGCCCTCACGTAGTTCAGGTGCCTGAGATTCCTGCCAAGTTGACTGCTGTTCCAGTGACACCGGCCAGTGAGCGCAAAAAGACCAAGGAGCAGATAGCAGAGCTGAAGGCCAGTTTCATGGCAAGCCAGTTTCCTGATGATGCAGAAGTCTACCGGCTTATAGAGGCAACAGGTCTTTCCAGGAGTGAGATCAAAAAGTGGTTCAGTGACCACAGGTACAGAAGTCAGAGGGGCATTTTGCAAATTCCTGGTGATGCTTTAGGGAAAGATCAAATAGCACCTTCAGCTGGTCGACATGGCCGGTCATTTCACCCATACACAGAGTTTACTCCCCAGAGATTCAAAGAGAAAACTCAAGAGCAGCTTAGGGCCCTTGAGGAGAGTTTCTTAAGATGCTCTTTTCCTACCCAGGGAGAATTGGACAGGCTTCGAGTGGAGACTAAGCTGAGTAGGAGGGAGATAGATTCGTGGTTCTCCGAGCGGAGAAAGATAAGGGACAGCATGGAGCAAGCTGTCTTGGACTCAATGGGATCATACAGAAAAATTAAGGATCAAGGAACTCCCAATGGTGCAATAAGCCAGGCAGAACTTCTGAGTAGCTCTCAGCTCCCTGGTGCTTTATCTGGGTCCTCTACCACATTGAAGAAAACACAAGAGCAAATTCACCTATTGAAAAGCACATTTGCAAGGACCCAGTGGCCGTCGCCCCAGGAGTATGACCAGTTAGCATCTCAGACTGGGCTCACAAGAACTGAAATAGTTCGCTGGTTCAAGGAAAACCGGTCTTCACTAAGAACAGGGTCACTTAAATGGATTGACCAGTACCAGCAGCAGTATGCTGGTGATGGTCATAACAAGCAAAGCCAGAAAAAGAGCTCAAAACACGTTGAGAGTCCAAAGAACGGTAATGAAGTGTCTCGGCAGCACTACCAGGAGCATAAAAAACTGAATGAAGAGAATGGGGGGAAACCAGTGGTGAGAGCAAAAAGAGACTGTGAACCACTGAAAGACTCTTTGTTGGGGAATCAAGCAGAGGGTGTGGACAGGCTGGAGTGCAACAGCCACGATGGCCACGGCAGCGAGGAGAACGAGGAGCCAGCAGAGGTCAACTGGGTGGAGGTGACAGTGGGCGAGGATGACGCTGCCTCGGACTGTACAGACAGCTGGAGCCAGACGGCCCCCGAGGGCCACACAGAGCTGGCAGACTTGGACTCTGAAAGTATATCTGCAGATAATTCCCACGTATAGACAGGTAATGCTGAGGGTGCCCTGTTTCTCTGAGCCTGCCTTTGTGTGTGCTTCCAGCATTCTGTAGCCCCGTTTCAGTCTAAATCCCTGGAGCCCATCCCTGCCGGATGCTTGTGCCTGTTGGGTGCCTGAACAAAAGGGAGACCCATTCTGCTTGTAAATTAAAGCCAACTGCATGGTAGGGGAGGGCTTGGTGCCATTTGCCTTGTTTCTTGTCTCCTTGTGGGTCAAGTCCTGGATAAAGGAGGTTTTTCTAATTTTTTTGGTTTTTAGCAATAATTGATTAAACCTTAAAACCTTCTGTCTTTAAACAACCAGTGTAACCTCTGCAGCACTTTACATAAAACATGCTGGCTGAGCCACATGAAGAAATAGTAAGTAACACTAGTTGCTAATATCCCCCTGGCTGAGAGATCACTGAACAGAGGCTGTGCCTGCTTTTGCATCTCAGGTCCTTCCTTTGCAGCATCCTGCCATGTTCAAAACAAAAGGTCACTGGGGGAAGGGCCTAGGACACAGATGCTTCTTTATGCAAAAGCAAGCCAAAAAAAAAAAAAGTGGGGACTGAAGTGGCTCATGCAAATGTGCTTTCTTCGTCTTGCAGGTGAGAACTGTTTCTAGTCTCGCTTTGTTCTGCTTGCTCACACTAGAGGCTTAGGAAATGCCCCAGACTAAGCTGTGTGGGTGTTTAGCAGCTCTTCTTCACAGCATTTTGAATTTAAAAGCAAGCTGCAGGGCCTGTCTTTAAGGGGGAGTTATATGATCATTCCCCATGTGAAAGGACTTGTTATTTGGAGATCTGAAATCTGTTTCTGATCACAGCTGCACAGGTGTAAATCTGGAGCAAGAACTGTCAGTATTTCTTGCATGCTGAATTGAGTTTACTGGGGCCTGTAACATTTTGTGCTCAGTATAACTGAATCTGTCTCTCCCAAACCAGAGTTTCCTTAAGCCACAAGTTTAGAGCTTATCCTACAGAAAGCTCAGCATCCTGCATTAAAAACCATAGTAAGAGAACACCTGTTCGAGGAAATTGGTAATTTTCTGGCATCTAATAAATAAATATACTTTAGCATTTCTTTAAAAAATAATTAAATAAAGAAATACAAAAGCCAGGACTGATTGAAGTGCCTCCACACCTGTATTTAGGACTTCTACTATTATAGCTACCAGTACTTGGATTGAGCTACCTGTTGCAGAGGTGCAGTTTTTGGTAGCAAGCCCTGCTGGCTGGCATTCCACTTTCTCCGTGTGCAGTACTTGTCCAAAAGTCTCCTGGACATTCTCTCGGAGTTGAAAAAGAAAAAAACCCTGAAGTAGTATTATTTTTAACTGTGAATTCTGTCAGCTAATCTTGAGAAACGTAATGACAGCATCTGTATAACAAAATATCTTAAAGATTCAGACTTCATTGCAAGGCACTGTCCTGCATTATCCCTGAACAAGTTGGTAATTAGGGATGTGAGGAATAGGTGTTACCTGTGTGTCAAAGGCAGGCATTAAAGGAAGAAGGATGTGGGAACATCAGCCAGAGGCACACTGGGGTGCCACTGTTGTGCAGCCACATAAGAAGGGAGAGCCAGGATCTGATCTGCCTTTTAAAGTCAAATGTGTGATGAATAAATGCATTGTGGGATTATTTTTCCCCGGGTTGTTATTCCAGATCATTTCCCCCTTCCAGCTACAAATATTGATTCTGAGGAGAGGGAGCAGCCCAGCGGCTCGGAGAGGGAATGGGTAAGAAGGCAGGAGCGGGGGGAGTTGCCTGAAACCACGGTTTCTTACAAACCTCTTGTACTATGAAACCAAGCTCTGCAACAGCTCCCTTCCAGCAGCGTAGGTTTGGTGCCTGCCTTTTTGTGCTTGTGAGCAGTGTCAGGTATGTTGGAGTGAACCTCCTGCCTCTGTGCCCTGGTACAGATGTTGACCATAAAGCTCCAGGGCTCTGGAGGTGCTCAAGTATTATCAGAGAGGAATTTTTATAAGAACTTTGATCTCAGTTAAACTGTTGCCAAGTGATCCTTTTGATGAGGAGCTTTCTGGTGGTTGTGTGTAAAATATACCTGCTGAGAAAAGGTGCACTGGAGCAGGACTTCTGCTGCAGAGCCTGCAGTAAGATCAGAGGGCCCTTTTGTCCTCTGCTGTTTGCCTGTTTCTCAGTGTGCTGGTCTGGGGACTTACAAAAGTCTTTTTAATTTTCCTATATTCTGTCTGTAAGTCTCATCTGAGAAATGCAAGTGCCTGCTCTCTGCTGCAGACATGGAGGCATTGCCACAGTCATTGACACAAAATTTGGAAGCTTTATACCCCACACTGATGGGGCTTCCGGAAAAATCTCAGCTACTTTTTCTTAGCTTTCATTGTGCAGCCAATCTAGGAAATTTTCAGCTAAAACTTTGGTGTTAAATTAACAAGGTGTTCTCCTAAGTGACATCCAGGGTGTAACTCAAAAGCAGACTTTTGTAGGATGTGACAGAGAGCTTGTTTCTGCCAGTTGTCATAAAAGCCTGATTTTTCCTAACATGCTCCTCAAGTACCACATGTAAGAGGTGGACTGAAGAGCTGTCAAGGGACTCCTCTTGGCTCTCACACAGCCACACTTGATGTGTCAGTCTTACCTGCTGAACCCTACATCAGGCAGAAGTGTGCTCCTTTCATATTCATGGTGTTGCTGTTTTGCCAGCTTGATCTACATAGTCTAAAATTAATGTTTGTTGGTGATTGACCTCCATACTCTTCTTGACTGAATTTGTGTGCAGCTTTTGTAAAACCTCAGCTCTTCCAGACCATCTCAGTCACTCTTCTCCAGTATGTAGCTTTAGGAGATTTTGGAACTATTAGAGAGCATTTGTGTTACAGCCTAGACAGACCTTATGCTTTAAAAAAATGAGTTTTTCCCAAACTGATCCATGTTTGGCAGATTCTCCTGCTGCTGCAGCTAGAGGGAATTTCACAAGGGATTGGGCCTCTGTGAGAGCAGGATTCGTGCCAGCCTCTGCAATGCCATCCCAGGACTAAGAAGAGGCTCTAAGTCTGTATCTGAATCTTTTGGCAAAATTGGATTTATTCCATGGAGCGGGTCAGGTTTCTCGAACAGTAAGGCTGGGAGACCTGTCCTCATAGAGTTCTGGGGCCTTCCAGATATGGAGTGGCTGCTGTAGGGTGCACTAAAGCCATCTCTGAAAGTGTTCCTGAGGCTGTCATGAAGCCCTGTGTCCCTCTTGTAGTAAGGCCCAACTGCTCTGTCAGGAAAATGCTTTAGCTCCCTTTCCCTCAGTAGAGAGATTCCTGCCTTCCTACAGCACAGGTCGGGATTAGGTCTGTTGTCCTCCTTTGTGCAAACTTGACAAACAGAAACTGGTTCTGAACTAAATACAGCAAACTACAGACAGGAGAGTTGGACCAGAGCATGCCAGAGTGGTTGGCAGCTACTGCTGGCTTTCTTCAGTGTTGTCTCCCTGTGGGGTTTTCCCAAGATCAGAGCTTTTGTTTTTTCTCAGAATGATCTGTTTTTTTCCCCCATCACCACCTTTCCACAGTAAACTGTCTTTTTTTAGAGTTACTTCATTACCTCCTTTTTTAAGCACGAACCCTGCAAGATTTAGGCACCAAAGCCTGTGGCTCGTGGTGGGAACGAGGTAGCTGAACACCCTGGCTCTTTATGGCTGTCACCACTGCTCTGTGGAGATTTGCTGAACTAAAACCACGCGTGAAAGTTGCACAGTAGGAAAAACAAATAGCCTGAAGGCAGTCATCCCTTGCATCTGCTGAATGCATGATACTGAGCATCAGAGGTAGTCTGGGTCCTCTTGGCTCTCCAGCTCCTTCTGCACTGCTGCAGGAGCTGAGATCACTTGTTTGCCGGTGGCCCAGTGCATTCCTCAGTGTCCGAAACCACTAGAAGTGAACAGCACTGGAGTTTCTCACTTTCTGCCCAAGTTCTCACTTTTCTTGAGGTTTAGAGTTTCATTTAGAAAGCTAACTATAGTGTCTGTTACTGGCACTGGGCTCCCAAGTCTGCATCCTGAAGTAAGTCAGCATGGGATTGACCAGTGGTTTTCGCAGAATTCAGGTCACCCTAAAACATTTGAGGGAATGAGGCTGAAGTAGGGAGGACATGCTTTTTCCCCTGAAACCAGTGAAGCTTAGAGACCCAAACTCTAATATAACGAAGGATTTCAGAGGGGGAAGCAAAACCCAATGCAGCAATTAAAATTTTTGAGTGAGTCAGGATGAACAGGGGCCTGTGTGGGAAGGTCTTGAGGATGGAGGGAGGACTTTTCCCCTTGATGTTGGTGCAAGCCTATGGCCTTTTCCTGGGCTTAACTGCATTGCTTTCTGCATCGCAGATGCCAGATCATGCTCACTGCTTTTGTGAGAAATAACAGACCAGATAGCAATATCCATAAGAGGTGTGAAATAACGAGTTAGCTCAGGTTTCAGTGAGCACTGCTGCAGGGTGGATGAGGAGGATGTTTGTACTTCTTGCACATTCACACCTTAGTGTGGAAAAACTGAGCATAATCCCTGCCATAGAGCCCTTGCTTTTTGCTGGGAACTGGGGATACGTGTTAATTGGTGGCTATTTGAAGGTGGGGTTTTGAGAGGTTGTTTTTTAATCTCTGGTCCATTGTGCAGCCTTTATGTAGGTGCAGGAGTCATAGCAGAACCAGGAAGCTGCTCTGCAGCGCACAAGCACATACAACTTTTTCCATTGTCTTTTAGTTTGTATTATTGTCTAAAATCTTGTAAAACAAAAAGTATTACAAGGGGATTTACTGGGGTAGAAAGACCCGAAGGTTTCTTGGCTTTAGCACTGTCTGTCCTGTGGTTGCGAAGTAGTTGTCACAAACAGGTGTGCGCATCATCTCCGAGTCAGTGTCAGAATCTGCCTGAGCCAAAGCTGGACTGTATATCCCTGTTAGAAATCCATAGGGGATTACTATCTGGGTGTTCACATGCAGCAAAAATCCTACACTCTGCTGCATGAAGCTGTGATAAGGATAGGCCTCAGGATACAGTTAACATAAAATAGTGTTACCATGTGTGCAGGGATGTAAACCGGATGCCATCTTAGTTAACAGCTCAAACAGTTCATAGTGCCTTAAAAAATAATATGCTGCTGTTATAATTTTTGCAGGCACTGTCCTGATGTTGAAGGGGAAACACTGTCTGAAAATAGAAGAAAACTCTATTTTCCTGCCTGGGTGAGAGAGCGTGTTGCGACTCCAAGTCTCAAACCGCGCTTGTGGAGGCACAGTGAGAAATACTCTCATGGAGCATCATCATGGAATTGTTGATAGTGCCAAAGTCCTACTACTGCATTACAAAAGAGAAGAAAGAAAGAGGAAAGGGTCCTTGTACATAGTTTTCTCTTAGTTTCTCTCCCACCCACTTTCCTGCCCAGCCTCTTCCTCTACTGGAACAGATTTGTACAACATAAAAATTTTGTTAATTTTTTTAATAGGTGCAAGTTATTCTTGCATATAATGCAACTGAGAAATTTTTGGGGTTGGTTAGGGGGAGGGAAGTATTGTTCGTGGAGGAGGGAGATGAGATTTTTTTTTTCCTGAAGTGTTTTAAGAAAGAGTTGCAATCTTTTGGAGTTGTCCTGGTGCAGATCAACACCTGAGCCCAAATCCCCACTCCAGTTTACATTTCAGACCAGTTAAACATGTTCTGGAGCAGTGGGGTTTGTTTTTTTGTTTTTTTTCTCTTGTTGTTTTGACTTTTTTGTTTTGTTCTATGGCCACCTGCTACTGGTTGAAGTATTTAAATCTTTGCTTTTCCATGCTCCTACAAGGCAAGTCTTCTCCAGCTCCTGTACTTCACTTTTCACCAGCCAGCCCCAGTTGTAGGTCTCTGAAGATTTGGCTAGAATGCCTTTTTTTGATTATTGGTTTGGTTTTGGGGGTTTTTTTAGCACTTTTTGTTTAAACATGCAGTACAACTCCCAGAGGGGTTGGAGCGAGGAAATTAAGATGCTTCATAATCCAGACTTGTTTGTGTTTCTTTGGCTGGTACAGTGATGGACACCATAACCAGCAGTCTGCCCTCCAGCTTTAGACGTTGTAGCGCACAACAGAAATTTCTTATTAACCCTTGCCACTAAATTTTTAGATCACTCCTAGGTTCCTGAGTGCACCTTTTTTCAAATACTGCTAATTTGGATTTGTGCAGGGATGTCTGTCTGTGCATGTGTGAGGAGGGAACGGAGGGAGAGCAGGAGCCTGGGTGCAAGAGCCGTCTGGTGCGTTCCTCTGACGAGCTGGGTTTGAAGAACTTGCCCACCTTTCAGTACGCTGCACAAATAGGACGCTAGGGAGTTTGAATAAATCCAACTTTTCTAACTTGTTGCTCATTTGTTGTAACTCAATAAAACAAAGGCTAAAAATTTTGGTAACTTTTTCTCAACTCTTCTGTTTTACTCTAAAATAAAAAAATAAATAAAACCCCAAAACAACAAACCCCACCCAAACTCAGCCCAAACTTCATGCACAGGAGCTTGATGTCGTTAGAGCTGCACTGAGGGTTTTACTGGTTTTGCAAATACTGGCTTGGCAAATACTAACTGCATTAAAGTGAACTCAGTGAATATTAATGTTTATTCCCCCATGTCAGTCAGCTCTTTCCTGCAGGAGCGATGCAGATAGTGCCTGGGAATGAGCCTTCGGGGAACACCTTTTATTTTGATTGCAGATTCACAAACTGAATGAATGAAACCACCTTTGTGATTCACCCATATGTAGTTCTTTTTATTAATCATCAGCACAACATATAACTGTAGAGGGAGGTTTGCAGTGGGTGGTGACAAGTGACTTCCCTTACAATAAAGTTGTCTGGTTCATTGCTGAAGAGGAGTGACTGGATGGGGCAGCACTTTGCTTACTGCATTTGGTGTCACAAGTCAGCAGCAAAAGGTGGAGAAGTGTCATCAGCTCCTCCCTGGGCAAAGGCTGCCAGACAAGGACCATGCACACGTCCCATCACACACGCCTCAGATGTTCATCTGCAGGGTGGAGGCAGATGCCTGTGCAGTCATGGATGCAGAGGTGACCAAAAAGAAAATGCATCTGAAGATGCTTGTCCAGAACTCCAAAGCTGTAACTGAAACTAATTGCCACTTTTGTTTCCATTGCTTGTATGAAAGAATGGTAATATTTTAATTGCCCTCGTAAAGTTTTTTAACAGCCTGATGGCTTAATATTCCAGTTTGCATCTCTCCTGTCTGATGTGTGTTGTTCATCTGTGTGTTTGGAGCACTGACCTACTTTGCTTAGCTAGCAGTGCTCCTAGGGAGCTTAGGAAGAACAAGATCCACCTGGGTTTTTCTATATTGGTACATCCCAGATACGGTGGGATTAGGGCACAGGACTGGGGCTCTTTAAGATCTCTGCAATTCAAATAAAACAATAGCAGTGGCCCTGCAGTCTGTCATCACACAGATAGTAAGTGTGAAGCTGTCCCCCAGCAAACAGGCTGGCCAGAGACTGGCACGGCCTTTGCCAGCGTGGGCAGCCTGGCGGCACTGAGGGGGTACCAAACCTTCAGACCCCGGGAAAGCCAAGCCCAGGACCCCTTTTGTCTGAGCTTAAAGCAACCCAGGTCCCCACAGAGGTTGCTTCAGTGTGGCTGCCAGAATGGGTTCAGGAGCTGGGCAGTGGAAGCAGGCTTTGTTTTTAATTAATACAGACACAGTGACTGCGTTTCTAGGAGAGTCCAAGCGGCGAGGGACAATCGGGACATTGTTTGTGCACGGCAGCCATTGGGGACGGCCGTGGCCTTGGGGTTTCATTGCACACGATGAAAACAGGCTGCTGACACGGAGTTTCCTCCCACACAGCTCTGCATCCCGGGGCCTGGCACTGGCACCACGGCGAGCAGGGCCTGTCCTGGCAAAGTCCTGCAGCCTGTCCTGGGCAGGGTCCCTCAGCACCAGCAGTCCCTGGTGCTCAGGTGGTGGTTGATGTCTTCCTCAATGCATTTTAGCCTACGTGTTGAAATTTTCTAATCAGAGGAAATCTAGTTAAACACACAAAAATAGATCAGATTTTTAAACTTGTACAACACTTTTTTTTTTGACATGTGGCTTGTAGAAAAATCCATCCCTGGGAAGTCAGTAACTAATTAGGTGGCCTCCACTTTTTAAATTTTGTCTGATTTTTGCTGACAAGAGGATGGATTTTCATTATATACACAAATTACTTCTGCTCAGTCCATAAGGTGTGCTGGGAAGCTCTTCAGTGGTGTTAGAGATCTGGGGGCTCCAAGTACATAATAACACACAATTGAGACAGGTCAGAAGCCTTATTAAATGTAAACAGTGAGAGACCACTCAGACAACAGAGAAGAGCATCACAGAATGGTTTGGATCACAAGGAACCTTTAAAAATCATCTCATTCATCACCACTGTAGTGGGCAGAGATGCCTTTCACTAGATCAGGTGGCTCAAAGCCCCATTTAACCAAGCCTTGGGACCTTTTGGGGCAGCAACTTAACTATAAACTCCCTGCAGTCTAAATGATTCAATTCAGTTTTCTCAAATACTATTTTTTTTAAGGAAGAAGAAAAAAAAAAGCTCTTCACTTTTCAATCACAACTCTGTGGTAGCATCATTTCTAACCTCAAATCTCGAATTCTGACCTTTGGGAATTTCATTTAATGTGTCACTTTGAAAGTCAGCCAGTGAGTGGTGCAAGAAACCTGCACCTGCAGGGTGCAACTCAGCAGTTGCAGGCATCACTCTAGGAAGAAGGGGTGTCCCAGCACCATGTGGACCAGTACAAACTGTAAGGAAAGTGCTGGGTTATTACAGGAAATCTGAATGATTATGAGCATAATAATAATTATGTGATGATAACTTAAAATCTAGAGAAATACACTCACAGGTAAAATGGCAACCAAGATAAGAAATACTTATGCATTGTATTTGCCATCAGCAGAAATGTAACCACTTAAACATTCTTCATCTTCTTGTAGCCCTTGGATATTCTTAGGTAGCAAAAAGATGCATCCTTGAAATCTTACTAGCTTACGGAAGGAGGAAAAGAATAAATTTCAGAAGCACATAAGGCAACATTGTAGGAAGTCCATTTGGCATCTTGTTAGCAAGGAAAGAGCACACCAGCGATGGAAGGGAACTTTTTTACTGTCTGCTGGGTAAAAAGAGAGACCTGAGCAGGAAATCTTCTGTACTCTTTTGGTCAGAGACTAATGGAAAGCAGTTATGAATGGGGCCTGTGGCTCTTAAGCATAACACTGAAAATATTCATAATACAGCAGGAAAAGTGAATGCATTCAGTGAAAGTACGAGAATGTGAGATACGCAGTGAAGGAATGATAAAGCAGCATAAAAAGCACCAGGCAGGGTTTCTTGGGTGTTACACAGTTGAACCATATCCCAATCAGATTATTGCAAGCTCTGGCGAGGATGGAGGTAAGAGCTGAGTGACCGGGTAATTGTCAGAGCAAATCACACAGCACGTCTTGAGCACAGCAAGAAAAAGCAGGGGGCGTCTATGGTTTTCTTATTTCCCTCAAACTGATGTACCAAAATGGTAGTTACAATTATATTAAAATTCTTGTAATTTACATGTACCTAACACATCCAGCAAGCTGGCTCAGGCACAGTAAATGGGACATCTTTGTAGTTTCCTCAGTACACGAACTCACCCTCACCTTCCTCTTTTTTTTAATCTTTCTTAAAAGTATAGATTGTCCCAGTGCAATATAGCATGTAAAATTTAGTGTGCAGCAATTTTAATCTAAAAAATAATTACTTTTGCAAACATCTATAAGACAGCTAAAGGAATAATAGGATTAACCCAAGTTTATGGACAGAGAAACTGAGACACAGCTGCTCACTCACTCACTCAGCTGGACGGGGAAGAGAATTGGGAGGGTAAAAGTGGGAAAGCTCGTGGGTTGAGATAAAGACTGTTTAATAGGTAAAGCTGAAGCCAGGTACACAAGCAAAGCAAACAAGGAATTCATTAACCACATCCCATGGGCAGGCAGGTGTTCAGCCATCTCCAGAACAGGGCCCCACCACGCGTAACAGGGACTTGGGGAAACAAACACCATCACTCCGAACATCCCACTCTTCCTTCTTCCCCAAATTTTATTGCTGAGGGTGACCAGTGGTTTGGGATGTTACAGAATCATAGAGTAGTTTGAGCTGGAAGGGACCTTGCCATATTCAACTCAATGAAACACAAATCCAAAACATACCCCAAACCAGCTACTGTAAAGAAAATTAACTCTACCACAGCCAAAACCAGCACAGGGGACCCCAGGGGGAGGTGCCAGGTGCTCCCCCCAGCCTGGGCAGCATTTCTGGCCATGGCTGCAACTGCTGTTGTATTCCCACACAGAGGGAATTTCTTCTTCTGTTATAGTAGGAGGTCACAGTGTGCCAAGGGGTACTTTATAAACACATCAGCACGTGCCATTAAACGCCTCATGGTTTAAAGAGCGTTGGTATCTCCTCAGACCAAGAGGAATGGAACCATTCAGTCTCTTTGGCCTCCCTGAACCACTCACACCAAATCATTAATGCCAAAAGGCATTTTGCCATATAGTGGCATGTAACATATATCTGTACCTAAAGGTTCAAATTTGACATATTTTGCTTTTTAAGTCCTCTCATAACCCCAGCAGTCCCTCTCATCTCAGCGCTGGGGCAGGAATTTAAATCAGCACTAATTTTGATTGATTGGTATAGTTACTCATTATTGTTTGTGACACATTTGGAGATGGCCACTGCACATGCTAAGAGCAAGGGGACACAACTGGAGCATCTGCACCAGAAATAGGATGCCAGAGGTTTTGGCACTGTCAACCCCATATTACAGAGGCTGAGTAGAAATACCCGAGACGGGGAAGCACAGCTCCAAACCTCTTCTCCAGACTCAGGTACCACCAGACTTCAACCACAACTGAACAAACAGCAGGCAAAGAGCACTTGTGTTGGGGTGAGGGTCCAGGGGTTTGACCCAGCATGGCCCAGGTGAAGAGTCCAGAGCCAGGAGTGCAAGCCAAGACCTACCCCTGCATCTGACAGCTGGCATGCTCTAAGGCTCCCTTATTAGGGATTTAAACAAAAGGAATTTTAATCTTTTTTTTCTTTCTTTTTAATGCCAGCATTTGAATAGGGAGGGGGAATGGAAATTTTAACACAAAGCACAAACACTGAAGGTCATGGAAAGGCAAGGAAGACATTGTCTCCAGTAATATTAAAAGGAAGACCAACCCTGCTGTATCACAGCAAAAAAATGAATACTTCTTTTGACTGGGAAGAAAGTTTCTCCATGCCTGGTTGCAGTGCAGCATTGCACATCGGAGACTGCTGCGGCTGAGAGCAAGGAGAATTAATTACTTTGCTTTTTGAAGCATGGATTGCTCTGCTCTGCTGTGCCAGCCTCCAGAACGATAAGGGCTTATCCAAAGAGTGCAGTTTTGTCCTCTGGCGTGGGAGTTTTGCCCATCTAAATCACAGGAGGCTGCTGAATCTTTGTTTTGTTTTCTCCATACTTGGCCTGCACTTGAACCTGGACATCACCACCCTCTTTTTGGACTCACAGAGAGCAATTTTGTGCCATCTGAGGGAGGGACACTGGACCGAGCACTGTGCTGGCCACAAAGTGCCATGGTGTCACTGTGCTCAGCACTGTCCCAGAGGGGGGCTGCTGCCACCACAGCACATCACAGCCCCACAGCCCAGACACGGCTTTGCCAAATCTGAATTTATCTCCAAATCACCTCCTCTCGGAGGATTTTGCTTTCAGAGAATCATAGAATATGCTGAGTTGGAAGGAACCCGTCAGGATCATTCAGTCCAATTCCTGGCCCTGCACAGGACACCCAAGAATCACACCCTGCGGCTGAGTTCCAAGGGCATTTCAGCATCTAAACAAAAGTGAAGTACACCTCTCTCTGAGGGAGCAGGTGGTGGCACTGAACAGTGTCTTCAGCACTTTGTCCTTAACTAGGCAGCAGCAGAATAGGCTTATTGATAATGTGTTTGGCCTTTCGGGGTGTTGAATTATTTTCTTGAGTCTTTTACACCTCCCACTCCTACTTATTCATTTAGAAAGTGGGTTGTGGGGTGTTTTTTTTGGTACAAGTGACTGAAGTCATACAGGTTGATGAAGCTTTCCTCCATTACTTACAGATAACTTCCAGGTGGCCCTTGGCAGGAGAGAAATGCTTTCTCTCAGTAAAAGCACAACCCACTAATTCAGGGTAGCTGCAGATGCTGCAGCTGACCTTCATCAGGCAATATTACATGGTGTTTAAATTTTCACCGTAGTGTTGACACCTCTTCTGAAAAAGAGCAGTTACCACCTCTCCCAAAGCCACTGTTTTTGGCCATCTGCAGCTTCAGCTTGCCAGAGTCATAACTCCTAGTGCTCCTCCTCATCCCAGTTTTTTGGCAAAAGCTGTTGATTTACCTAAACAGTTGCAAAAGAACCTATGGACACAGGCATGGGGCAGTTTTTACATTAACAACTCCTGCTGGCGTGTTGTAAACAGACTCTTCCAGCAATACTCAGTGAACCTCACCTCAGTTCTCTGTAGAGCCAAAACCAATGTCTCCTCAGCATCCTGCACACTGAAGTTCTTAACTCATCTTCACAGCCACAGCATTAATAATTTTTAAAAAGAATCCAGCACACCAAACATAAGACTAAATACAAAAGCTACTTGGAGCTTATCAGGTTTTATCATCCGTTTCTTGATGCCAGCTAGAACTGCCTTATTTTCATGCCTTGCATAACTTATGTTAATTTGATACTCCTGAACCACAGTCACCAGCACCTAAGCAAGTCAAGGATCAAGCTGACAGACAAGAAAAATCAGCACTTCTTTTCAATCATGTTCTCCCTGAATTATCGTATGCAGGTAACAATTTCTTAATTGACACTCATGCTTGTTCAACACTAGATCAGTCCTTCAAATATGACCCAGGCTAAGAGCTTCTTAAACCCATCACCATCCAGGTTGCAAGACAGATGTATAGGGGTCAGAAAAAAAACAGTTATGCCCAAGTGGTCTCTGTTGTAACTGCTATTCAAAAAGAGGGACTGCAGGTCCAAGGCACCAATATAATTTTTCTTTCAAGTCCCTCCCCACCCTTGTTCCCCAGCTCTTTACCAGGGCTGCAGTGCCAGTCAGCGGCTGTTTTTCTGGCAAACGCATAGCAAAGCTGAAGCCTGACACATAGTGGCATACTCAGAAGAAAATGCAAGTCTACAAAACTGCCCTCATTTATTGGCTTTACAATTGCTCCCTGCCCAGCAAGGAACATCTGAGAGCAAGCTCACCTTCTGGCATTTACTTAACAAAGCTTGCAATTTTAGGATACTACTCTGAAAGGGAAAAAGATTAAATTTTCATAGGTCAGATAGTGAGTGATTTGGCCCACAGATTAATTTACACCTCGGGTCAAAAAAAAGCAAAGCAGTGATACAGTGAGGAATGTAGCCAGCATAAATGATCTTGGCCGTGGCAACAGTGCTGAGTTAAAGAACACCAAATGAGAGGGAGATGCCATGTGCTGTCCTGCCCCTCCCCTGGCTGAAGGGGACACACAGCCCTGCCCCACTGTCCCACGCCCTGCTGAGCAACTGGCACTTCCAGGGCAAGGTGTTCCACCAAAGTCACCAGAGAGCCAGCAGGAACGAGCCCCTCTCCATGCATTAAAAACCAGATCAACCCATAGCGTGTGACTGAATTCCCTCTGGCCATTCAGCTGTGAGGGCATTAGGACTAAATTACTCTTAGACAGCCTTCCGCAGGGTCAGTGCTGCCTTCATGGTCACAGAGGAACAATCACTTTCCTGCTTCCTACTCTTTTCCCTAGATTCCTCCTGCTTTCCCTCCCCTTCAGTAACATGCCCATGCATCCTCTTCAGCAGGGTTTTTCCTTTAAACAATGCAGCCAGGGGTCAGGATTAATCCCAGAGTTTTCCATACTCCATTTCCCTGCTCACTGTCCCGTGCCACTTGTTGGGAATCTTATCTTTATTAGCTGGTCTTATCATGACTCGATTACACATTAACAGAAACTCTCCTTACTCAGCAGGATTTCCTTGTGGCTTCAGAGGGCAGCTCTGTGGAATGAGCCACCCCACTAGAGCCAGCCTAGGAAGTCATTGATCTCATTCAAGATGCACGAGGGCAACTTTGAGGAACTGGCAGGAGCAGATTTAGAGGACAAAGACTTTCTATCAGGAAGCAGATGCATTAGTTTATGTTGTTTGTACTAAATTATACAGTAAATATTCGGGCCCGATGAGCTGTGCTCTAAAGGACAGAGCTGTCTGAGATCCTTCAGCACAGGGACTGCATCCAGCTAAAACATCCCCCTGCCCACTGCCCACTTAGCTACTTAACCAGATAATACTGCCCTAGGGCCTGTTGTTATCTGTCTGCTTTCAAGAAATTAGACTGATACAATTCCTAGAGATTTACTAGACCTTCAAGGTGCAGTATCACCACACCTACCCCTCCAATAGAGAATTTTTCTCCTTTAATTCTACTATCACCTTGGCCAGGAAGGTTACATGACATGAACTTATATCAATGGCTCTTACTGTTCCTTCTTTTCTTAGAAGATACATTACACAGAGGAATTCACTATTCGAAAAAGAGAGAATAATGGGTGCAAGGTGGGGGGAAAATGCTTTGTTAGAGATGAGAAAAGTAATTTTTTAATGGGCAGCTCTGTGAACCTCACAAATCCATCTCTTGTGAAGGCAATGGTTCATCCAAGGACTCACAGCCTGGTGAGACCTCCCAGTGTCAGACAGTCCAGGTGAGAAGCAAGCAGAGCTCACCATTTGGTCAATCACAGCTTCCCTTCTGTTTGGGCAGAGTGACATGTTTGCAATGACACTGCACACTCCCTTCTGCTCCCAAAACAGTCCGTGCACTTCTCCATGGGGTGGCTCTGAAGTACAGAAACAAGGAGAAGGTTTGGAGAAGCCATTAGATGCTCAGTTACAACAGCCAGAAAAGATTGGGTAAGACACAAAGCACAAAAACTCTTCTTCTGAAGTAGCAACTCCAAAAGCTCATGTGGCATTTAAAGACAAGAACTCTTGAGTTAAACTAGCTACATTCATCAGATCATCTGAGGGAACAAGTAGCTGATACCTGGAAAACAGAGATGGATGTAAGCAAGGAAGAGGTATTCAACTGGTTATCACCTAGAGGGGAGGAAATAAAAATAGAGATTGGTAATTTACTGCCTGCACAACAGCCAACAGAGAAGGCAAGAAAAGATTATAAATTGCCATAAAACCAATATTGCCACTGGGCACATGATTTTAAGTAACAAGACTCAACTTCTGAAAACGGTTTGGAGTTCTTTATATATGATGGCTGTCACAGCAGGCAATGAGTGAAGAGTCCCTGTTACTGCCTGCCCAGGCTTTCTAAACTGATGAGGATTTACATTCTGCAAGTGCATCTGATGCCCCTGTAAGTCTTGTCTGCCTCTGCAAAATGCAGACAGGGGGTGTGGGCCCAATGCAGTAGAGCTGAGAATACCCCTTCTCTTCCTCCTGTGCTATTGTGAAGCATTAAATTTGGCCCTAATGCTTTGAGTGCAGTTTCAGATGAAGGTAGGGAGATTTAAATGAAACAATACTGCTCTAACTAAAATATACAGGAAAACTAAAAATCAGATTGTAACTACCCTAATGAGAGCAGCAGACAGGCTAGGAAGCTTTCACCACGAATGCAGAAACTTTCTGCCCAGATGCTACAGGTTCTTAAACCCCTTCATGTACTCCCTGCTCAGAGAGCAAAGGAGATAGAAACCCGCTGACAATGATTCAAGTTAGGCCTTTTTTCCAACATTCAAGACCCATCTCAGACAAGAGCCATAAATTTCTTTTTCTAAATTTTATTGCAGTGAAAAGCTGCCACCGCCATAACAGTTCTGGAAACAAAAGCTGCAGAAATGTTTTGCCCCAATCAAAAAAGCAGGCTCTGATTTCAGCTTTTAAGGGTTGACTTGAACTTTAAAAGCAAAACAGTAAAAACCCATCATACCTCCTAAGCTAACTGAAATGTCATTTTAGAAATAAAAACCTGAAGCATTTCATCCTCATCAGTATCACCTAAATAAAATACTCTCATGTTGCAACCCCATCTGCCCTCCACACACAATTTCTTTGCAACCCTGTTTCAATGAAACCTGTACATGTTGCAGGCACACACAAGTCTGATCTCCAGCTAAGAACCTCCCCTCTGCACACACTGAGGCTTTGCCCCTTTATTTTCAGATTAGGAGCCTTCCCTTCTATAGCCTTCAGGAACAGCAGTTTTCATCTCAAGAGGCTTTCCTGAAATACCCTGGGAAAGGCTGTACCCAAGAGGTGCCAAACCAGGGCCTCCTCAAAAAGACATGGCCACTTCTTCATCCTTATCTGTTCTATTCCCTCCTGGGTTGTACAACCCCACCAGTTCAACCCAGCCAATTAAGGAAAGTCAAATAAATCAAGGTTACTGTCAGGTCACGCCTCCCACTATTCCCCTCCCTCTTAGCTCCCGTGGATTTTTTGGCATGTTGAGGTGTGCTGCTCTCCCTGGGGAGCCCCTGCCTGTGTTCACCTTGTACTACCAAAGCCAAAGCAGATGTTGGCACAGCTAGAGAGGAACATCTGTCCCTGTGAACAAGCAAGGCCTGCACTTCAGTTTGAATATTGCTAAGACAGAAGCAAGACTGTAGAGTAGCAAAAACCCCAAATACTGCTGTGCTGGACAATTCAGAGCACTTCTAATTACAGCAGAAGTTTGAACTCTTACAACATTTTTGCACTCCTGGTTGGAGATCTTGACCAGGGTCTTCTAAGAACATCAGTCCCTAAAGATGTAATCTGGTTTCTGATTTTACACAACACAAGGGCCAAAAGAACAATAAAAGCTCTTTATACCATCAGTTGCATAAAGCTTTGGGGTCTTCAAGCTTCTTGAAGCTACCCCAGAATCTTTGCTTTACTTTTTCAATATTAATTGGATTTTGATCTTACATACCTTGGGGAAGAAGAACGAGACAGAACAGAAAACATGCCAAGATTAACTTTCCTACATGTTTATACATTCAAAACCCCAAACCATCTAGCAGCTGAGCTTTGAATCAGATTTTAAGAAAATTATTCTGCATGTAAAAGCTCCAGAGTGAAAGTATCAAAACATTAACATCAGTTAAAGTTAACTCCTTAGCTTATGCCCCTAAAACAAATAAGGCCAATGCCCAAGGCACACACATGCCATTTTCTTTTTGCAGTTGCTCAAATTCTTAACAGCAATAAACACAGGCAGTTCAGAGCCAATGGACAACTGCCTAGAAAGACAGGTAAAGGGGTGCTACGGGCACACAATCAAGGCTTCCTTCCAGCCAGAGGCGCATCCCTGAGACCAGCTGGGGGTACAAATACCAAGCAGTGTCTCCCTTTGCCCCTCCACCTGCTGTGGGGTTAAGGACTCAGCAGATGAAGACAGAGATATGTGTTGCTTTTCTTTGCAGTCTGAATGGAGACTGCCACTTTCTGAGCCCATATTGCAGATAAAAAAACACTCTGAAAAACATTCTTGATCAATTAATACAATCCCTGATTAATGTTTTTCCTTTCCATTCTCAAGTCCAGTTAAAAACACAACTTCTCAGCAACTTTAGACCCCTTCCTAACTGATTATAAATATTTTTTCACCCCAAAAATGGTACCTTAGGCTTCTCTACCTCATTCATATACCAACACCACACTACTTTCCCAAAATAAAAAGCCACATGTAACCCAAATTGCATTTCTCCATCACAGTACCTGTTCCCCACAGCCTGGGGCTATGAGCACACCTGCACAAGCACCAGGAACTGAAGCAGTTTGGATTGCACTGATCTGAGACCCTCTGTTCTATAGGAACCACACTGTGCAGAGGGGCATTCTACAGACTGCAAAAGGAGGCAGCAGCCCCTGCAGCCTAACCCTTCATGTGCCCCCTGTGAACTCCATATCCCATGGCCTGAGGGAGGTTTTACAGCACCAACACCAAGCAGTGCCAGGCAAATCAGTCTTAATGAAGACCAGTGCTACAAAAAGCCTTTCCAGTTGGAGTAGGTGAGGGAGCTTTGATTTTAAAAGAGGCTGAGGGGTCTGTTAGGCCTAACTAGTAACTAGCCTGGGGTTCATTTAGGGAGGGCTAACTGATACACTAACTTGAAACCTAAGGGAAACAAACTGCAAAGAAACTTCCTCCATTTAACTAAATGCCACAAGGTGACCTGAACTCTGTAGTGTGAAGAGATCTACCAAGCAGCTGGACAAGCCCAAGGGCTGGCACAGGCATCCTCACACGTTCAGGGACAACGACAAGTCAATGAAACCATCAACAGAGGGATCCACCTGCTGTCCTTTAATCCATGGCCAGTCCAAGGACTAAATACACACATCATCTTAAGAAATACTGTAAATATTCAGATGCAAGAGGACTACTTCAAATGATTTTGATTTTAAACACTACCTCCAGTGGCCATGATCCTCATCACAAAGGATTAGGATTGGTCTGGTAGTCAGAGAAACATGGCCTTAAAATCTCATTCAATTCTAACGGCATTTTGTAAGTGCTTTGTCCTTTGGAGAAGAGGCAAAATAAAAAAAAATGAAGCACCAGAATTAAGGTTTCATCATCACTTTCCCTCTCCCCCATCAACAAGATTCTGCAGAGGCCTTGCCAGCATCCCACAGCTACAGCTCTTTTATGCACTTTTGCTCCCAAGTAGTGTAATCACTCCTAGATCCTGTTCCAGATGATGAAAGGGCGAGCCATGGCTGCAAATGGAACTCCTTTCATCACCTGAACAGTGTGCTTGAAAAACACAAGCAGCTGAAGTGTTCTCATCTTTTCAATTCTAGAGAACAGCACATCGTCACCTTTTAGATGTAAGTGCTTCTGCTTAATATGCACGTATTACAGTATTTAGCTTAATTAATCAAATCATGACAACAGACTCAATTCTGAACTTCACACTGTTACTATCATCCATGGCAAAGTAAGAATCTAGGGATGCTTAGAACAAGAAAACCCATTTACTGGTGCAGGCAATGGCAATGCTAGGAACATCTTCACCAAACTAGTGCTCTGTCATACTATGGCAAGTACAGATTGATCCATCATCCTAAGTCTAGCACAGAACAAGGAAGAGGATGAATCATCTTAATTTATGGATGCAGAACAGGATTACAAAATCATTACAAAGTGACTTGTTGTATCAGAAGCTCCTGACTGTAAACTGGTGTGTTTCTCCCCAGCTCACTACCTGAACCACCAAGGCAAAGCAATCTTCCTCCCTGATAAGGTACACAGTGATACATAAACACAGAAAGAATCTTATGTTGTAGTGCAAACAATATGCTCCCCTGAAAATGAAAGACTCTCAGTTTTCCCAGTGCAACCACTGGATGACAACAGATCATTTCTTATTAAGTCACTAGAACACCACATCACTGAGCTGTGTGAGAGGAGCTGTCACCAAGACAAAGTGACAGGAATTAAAGATGAAGCATTTGATTTCATATTCTTGGCTCTTCTGCTGATTCTCCATGCAGCTGGAGAAAAATCAAAAGGCACACACTTGCCATGCTGTTCTATTTAGTATGGACCCAGCCTTTCCAGTTCAAGGAGCACAACTAATTTATACAGTGCTTTATGTACCAAGTCTGTGATTTTCTTTGATGCCACTATGGTAGCAAACAGGTAAAGTGCAGTCAGATGAACGCTGAGGACCAGAAGAGTCATTCAGGGGATGCCCAATGTGTCCATCTCCAAATCAGCTAAGGTAAGAGCCTCAAAAGGAATTCTGGCAGCTGTGCACATCAGTCTGGACAGAGAGGGTATTGCAGAATTCCAAGCTTACCTCTGGAAAAGTAAGTGATCCGTATCAATCCCACAGAGCTTGAGGGTAAGTAGAAGGATGCTCTCTCCCAGAGGACAAAGGATTAATAGTAAAGTATACAAAAACCAGCTGTAAAATGGTAATAGCCCAGGAAGGACACAGTCTGTCAAAACTCATGGTGTAAACAGAGACGAAGAAAATGCCTTTATGATTTTGCAACTGATCAGAGAAGACAAGACTCCCACCCAAAAGCAGGTCATTTTCTTGAGTACTTTTATCAATAGCAGGAGATGGTCTCACAGTGCAGCTGTCAGACAATACTTGTGAACCTGCAGATCACAAGGCTTGTCTTAAGCTGAAATACGATTTAGCAAAACAAAGACAGTAACAGAGATTAAAATTTTAATTTAAAATTTTGCCAACAAAAATTGATTACAAAAAGGGAAATTATCTGTACAAAATAAGAAAGGAGGTACTCATTTTAACAAGAGACTGCCATTATCAATGTATGTGGGAGGACAAACAGCAGTTCAGGTCAAGTAACAAACTGAGAAACAAACTGAGCTTGTAATATGGAATTCTGAAGTGAATTTTCCATAAACAAAGTAAATTGACCTGAAGCAGCTCAGAAGCTAATCAAGGTTTATAAGAAGTCTATTTTCCTTGCAAACCTTTGCCTCTTAATTTAGAGAAGGAGGACATACTAGAAAGCTAGACCCTGTGCAGTGCAGTGGGCCAGTTCAATTACTTTTGCTGTGCTTTCTCACACTCAAGCCTTCCTTTGGGCCTTCCGTGCAGAGATATTCCGCAGTTTGAGTGTGCCAGGGGTTTAACTGAGTCACAAACTATTGCATCTTCACTTAAAAGTTGGGTCCTGACTCAAAATGAAGACAAATCCTTTGGAGACAATGATATTCCTATGACTGAAAAGACTCCTATCACAATGATGATTCTCAGACTGTTCAAGTCCACATCAAATAACAGCTGTTGGTCAATGATAAATCTATATTTACAACACTGCACTCCTCTTTTCCACCTACCATTTCACACAAAGAAAGAGACAAGGGCATCTTTAAAACTCATCACTGAATAGACAAAAATGGCAGGCGATTTCTAAATTCCAAGTTCCTGTGAAACTTAAGCACACAGTATGATCATTACCAGCTTTCTACATTTTTCCACAAGCCAAATCAACATAACTGAGTTGCAGTGAAGACACGGAACATGCATTTTTTAAATTTTCCAGTCTAACTGCTTATTTTCCACTCAGCTTTGCATCACCTAGTATTTACAAGTTTCTACACCTTCAGAACCCAAGTTTAGTGAAGAAACAAAGTAGCAATAAAAATGTATCAGCCCAGATTCACTTCACCTACTTTTCGTTACCTGAGATACCTAAGTTGGGGCAGAACAGCTTTCTGTGCCCCACCTACCCAGTAAAACAACAGAAAAATGCTAAAGGACAATTCAGTCAGACTTGAAACTTATCGTAGTGACAATGCTCTTTTTCCTCCAACTATAAAACAAGAAGTGAGCAACTACATTCTGACTTACAAGTCTTGGTTAAGCCTAGAGTAATTGTGTTCCTAGCTGAAGTGTTGGATTTATGTAAACCTAAGCCTTATTTGCTCACTAGCAGCTCCCAGCTTGGGAGGTCAGAGACAGCTGTCTTGTAAGAATGCTGTGAGACATGCACGAGTCCTCCTTACAGCTGGGAAAACTGAGATAAGTAAGAAGTTTGCTCAAGAGCATGCAGTGAGTCAGTAACAAGCTGGCATTACAGCTTCCTGCATCCTAGCCACGTGCTCTGCCCATGGGAACCCAGTGCAAGGAAAACTACTGTACAGAATCATTCCCTTTTCCACGTCAAAAATTTTGACCAAAAAAAAAGTACAGATACTAATAAACAGTGTACGCAATTTCTTATTTGACAATGAAAGAGTCCTGCAGGAACCTGTTATATTGTATCTTCACCCTGCAAAAGATTATTTCCAGCTTTGATTCCTATACGTCTTAAAGCTTTTAAGGTAAAGTTGAAGATTCAGTTAAACAATGCTGCAGTCAGTACCCTTAACCACAACAATGTTAGATTTTCTAGTTTAAGGAGTATTTATGCTATCCAATTTGGCAATCAAAAGAGAAATCTTGAAGCCAAGAATTCACAGATCTGGGGGGGAAAAAAACCAAGCCAGACAACTTCAGTTTCACCAGAACAAGCTTTGTAACATGCCATGAAGAGTTCAGAGATTTCAATTCTGTGAGTATCTGTTATTGCCATTTCAAACAAAAGCCCTCTAATCCTTAGCCTTGCCCAGCCCATGATGTAGCAGGTAGGACAAATGCTGCATGGCAAGAAACAGCTCTGCTCAAAACACAGCTTAATAACAGAAATGAAACATTTGCAATTTGCTTTATGAATGCAGCAGAGAGATATCACTTAAATAATGTTTCCAAAGACCCTGGGACTTAAGCACAGCTATGGAAAAAGTCAGTTTCCTAAACTTGGGGGTTTGTTTGAGACATCTGCCTCACACTAGATTCTTACTTTACTGTGGTCAACAAAGCTTTTAACATACCAGGCAAGACAGAACACCACTAGCTTGTTCCATCACATCATGGAACAGGACAGCCAATGGATCCTGTTGCGACAGACAATACTGTATAAAGAAGGCTTATTTTTAATGGCAGAATCACACTGGACACTACTGGCTAACCTCGAGCAAGATCTAAATTTTTTCCTTCTGGAGTTTTTAATTTGCTCTTGAACCAGAAACATTCTTTCTTTCTAATCAGTTAAATCCAAGAGTACTACAGAGAGCTCAGTTCTTAAGCATGCTCTGCACCAGGAACGGTCGTTTCTACGTCCAATTGAAACCGAAGAGTTGCTGTTTTCCAAGGGCAGGAATTCTTCACTGGTCCCCTAGCCGGAAACCTTGGCCCCAGTTGTGTCTTCCACCACCCTGCTGATCTTCTGCAGCCCTTCTCATGCTGGCGGGAGGGACACCAAAGCCCGACACTCCTCCTCTCCTATTTGGCAGCCAGCGGTAACTAGGACAAACCAGAGCAGCAGGAGTTAGAGAAACAGCTGTACCTTGGGGGTAAATGCCAAGGCTTTGCCTTCTACTTTTCCATGCACTTCCTCTTAGCTGATACACTTTGCAATAAAACTTGCTTTTCACAATAGAACTTTAAAGAATCCTTTCCAAATCTAAGCCCTCAGCACACTGAGGAATGGAAATACTGGGAAACTTCCATCTCTGGGATGTGTATGGTAACAAGAGAATTGCGCAGAATCAACAAAACTGAGGGCAGTTTCAGAGCTGTTACCACCCTGAAAGACATTTTTAAAAACAACCTTGTCTTCTAATTTTTATGGAAAATTAGGTTTACCAGCTGGGCTTGCAAGCACAGAATTAGAATATAAAGCTTCCCTATTCAATGAAACTTGTACAGAAAGTCTAACTGTAATTCAACACTTTATGCTATGAAAAGGGTTAACTGAGTTGCTAACTAAAGTTTGATAGAGGAGGAATATTTACAGCCCAAAAGGATGAGGACAAGGGCAACTGAGCTACAAACTTCGGCTTCTGATCATAGTATTTCAATGCCAAAACAATCAATATATCTCAAGAAAAAGCACTTCAAAAACCAAGGCTTGCAGTCTCAGTCAGGGTGACTGGTACAGACTGTGAAGCAGAATCATTTATAGCCCTGAAGAAGTCTACAACTATTATTGTTAAACATTGCTGAACTGGTAGCTACTGCAATGATACATGGGGATACAGAAAACAAATCATTTACAGGATACAACTTCTTTTATATACCATCTGATAATTGTTAGAGAGTTCTTTTTACTGCAGCTTGATTCAATAGCAGAACTATGACATTTACTCTCACTCTTAAGAGTGGCTAAAGACATAAGCCATCCCAAGCAGCAACAAAAAACTCTCACATGGGCCATTTACAAGTAACTCAACATTTTTTATGACTCACCAGCTCAGTCAATGTAAGAGTCTGAAGAAGGTTGACTTAGCAAAGTATTTCACACTTTACAATACCACCAAATATATGTCTGATGAACCATACAAAAAAATTGGACCAAACAAACAGTGAGGTAAAGAATAAAGTCAGCTTACAGGAACTGAGGCGTGGACAGAAAATTCCTTCCTCCCAAATCCATTGGATATTTAAACATTAAGAAGAAATACAGGTGTCCAACCAGATTTCCTATCAGCTCATTGATGACTCTGTAAAGCAAAAGAAAAAGAATGGTTTCACATGATGTCTTGTCTGAAAATAAATGACAATCTTATGTTCACCTGCCACCAGGCTTTGCCAGGGTCGTGACACACAGAAAATTTCCCTTCCCTCAGCATTTTGCAGCCACTTCTTTAGAAGGGCCAACCTCCAGTGCCAGCACATCAATAGTCCGTTCCACCCTCCCTTCCAAGCCTTCTCTACAACCTGTATTGAAAACACAATTAAATACTTGTTTACATTGGGGAATCAGACCGTATAGCGATTAGTGCCCAAAATAATCGTCTGCAGAGCTAGAGGAGTTACTGCTGTTTTCACTGGACAACCTGTCTCCTGCTGCACTGAACTGTTTTGTTCCCAGTTTTGCAAAAACACTGCTGACTGGAGGCCCTTGAGTATCTTCTGTCATGCATAGAAACAGCAGGTATCTAACAGCAAGCAGTTTTCACAAGTGACAGATGAGTCAGTAGGAGGCACAGCCAGAAAAGGGAATTTGGTTTTCCTGTACTATCTCCTCCTTTTATAACTCAACCACAAACTTGTTATTGTCACTAATTATGTCACAGCGGCACCAAGAGGCCCCAATCAATGCAGGGCCCCAGTGAGGCAGACTGCACAGAGAGGATTTCTACATCACGGGGTTTAGTCAAAAAAAATCCAAGAGAGACCAAAAAATTCAACAACTGCTAATATGGCAGCTGAGGGCTTATTACCATTTTCCCTTCTTTAACAAACTGAAAAAAAAAACAGGTTGGACAAGTCTGTGAGGGAAAGAAGTAACAGCACTATCAGAGTTAAGCTAAATTTGTTTCAAAAAGCAGTAATGATGGCTGGTTCCAGGGGATGACATCTTTCTTTAGTGTGTATTACTTTTTCAGTATGAAGAAGGCCTAATGCATAGAGTTACTAGAAAATACACCAAACCTCATTACTTTTCCCTCACCGACATTCTATTCTCTAGTTCTTACACGCACATCTCCTTTTTGCTTTTATGTTAAATGACTGCCATGTGACACTGAGCATTATCAGTCAAATTATACAGTTTTAAGCTTCTTATTTTAATATTTTTCCTAAATTCAGCAGCAAGGTAAAGAGCTGTAAAAGCTTTTATAACTTCAAATTGGCCATATAAGTAAATACATACGATCCACCAATGATGTAGTTGAATCCCAGAATAACCCATGGAAGGTAACAGGCCTGAAAAAGAACGCAGTGGGAAGAGTAAATACAAGTTAAAGAGGTAAACCTGCTCTCAACTTCCCACTGCACTAATAAGCATGACCATAATCTCAATGCTTCAGGCATTACACATGTCCTGATCTATTAATTTAAGCAGATTCAACATAACAAGGTTACTCCAAACTGAGCAACCACTAACATTTTTAGATAAAACATACTCATTCAAACATCATAAGCAAATGTGCCTTTTGCACCCTATGTTCCACAGCAAATTTGTATCTGGAACAAAGTCCTAAAGTTTTCAATTTCGAAAAGGTCTGGAAATGATCAAAAGAGTCTTCACTACAAGATCTGACAGAAACAGCCAAGGTCACGCAGAAAAAAACCAATTTAAAATACCAACATTTTGTCACTACATTCAGCTTTTAGGCTCATGTTTATCAGGAATTTTTTCCTTTTTTTCAGAATGATTAACTGTCAGGATATCTTTACAGTAGAGACACACTGAGTGATACCACATGGAAGACTATGATGAATTTTGTCTTTGCTACATCTCAAGGAGTATTCAGCTATGTGAGAGTACAGGACACCTTAATAAGAGAAAATATTTATATTTTGCCCCTCACCCACTACACATGCACCTTATGGGCAGAAATCTTTCCTGACGTACCTTAAATCTTGTTCCAAACCAAAATGATACAATCATGTCTCTGTTCAGCTGGGCCCATACATAAAGTACTGACATGATGAGTGGAATCATCAGCAACTGCAATGTTTTAAAAAAAAAAGTTACCATTACTTTCACAGAAGCACAAGAAACTCAAACAGGCAGCAGGAGCTATGTTTCGAAAGTAGTTTGTAAGCACAGTACATCACTAAAGTCTTTAGAGATTGCCCCAGAATCTTTTCCACTACGTGCCATGGATCTGTTCAAAAGCTATTGAGAAAGTTAAGCAGGAGAACCTACTTGGTCAGTCCCTTTTGCAGGACCATGCCAAAGCAAAGGGCGCCAACCTGTGCCAAGTGAAAGAGCAGCTGCAGGGAACTCCTCTGCTCCCACCTACACCTACAGCAGAGTGAGCCCTGTACCTGTGCCACAATCATTTCGTACCACTGACCCAAACACTCTCATCTGGAGCCAGGCTAGTAGGCCAGATGAAGTGTTATCCGTCCAGCTGCCAGCCAAGCCCCTGTCCTCCTGAGAGCACCACAGGGGGAAGGGGCTCCAGTCAATTCCCATTGCAGAGTACCACAGCCAGCCTTGGTAGAGCTTGGAGTTAACCTGTGCTCCGTGCCAGGAGCTGCAGTTGTTTCAAGTACTTCTTCACACTGAGTCTGTATTAGCTGATTGGACTACTTCTAGTGAAAGAAATACAAAGCACTGCTTTAGCTATCTGCTGATTTCTGAACTGAAGGCACACTGCGCCTGCAACATTTGCATGAACTGGCAGAATGCCGTGAACCACCTCCTGTGTCTGGGAAAGAGGTTAAAACTCAGCCCTCAGGGGTGCTGCTATTCAACAGGTTCCGCATTAAAGCTGGCACCCCGATATCAGTCCAGCCTTGCACAAGCCCCACAGTGCACTCTGACTCCCCACACAAGAACCTTAGGGTCTTTATTAAAACCCTTTTATTTTACTGAAAAAAGCAATATCTAATACCTGAACGCATTTGATTTAGGAATGGAGGCCCAGCTATCCTACTCTGTCTTCTGAATTTCAACAAAAGCCACTCAAGACAAGTAAAAGTTCCCTTATTTTTAAGAAAAACTACACTTTTGCACCAAAGAACTGATTCTTCTTTAAGTAATACTTTGTATGCAGATTAAAAAAAAAAAGTACCTCTTTAAAAATATACAAATCAACACAATCAGTCTAAAATTTGTATAATGTGTGGGTGACTCCAGCATGCTTTTCTAAAATGTTGTGGTATCTTCCTCACAGAAAAGTGTAAGTATGAAGTTACAGACAGCCCTTAACACAATTCACTCCTGTCCAGAGATGCATGATCACTGGTTTTGTCTACCAGGGAGCCAGAGAAGTGATCTAACAAATGCTAAGATAATGCTGTACAGAATACAGATATTGGTGCAGTCTTTAGGTGCTGGACACAGATGAAGATGAGAATAGCAGAAGCAGACTGAAGATACGCAGTTACCTGACATTGTGTTGTGTCCGAAAAACACTTCCCAATTTTCACCCTTAATATTTGGGGATATAAGAGTTATTTCACTGAAACCAGTTCTTAAGACCACTACCTTAAACATTCCTGTGAGGATTTTGCACTTCACAGTTCTGGTCTCAAACTGAAGCTGTGTTTTTCACAAAAAAAAAAAAATCTTCTGTTGGCAAGTAAAAGGCATACTAAACTAAATTTGAGAGGATTAATAAACCCAAGAATCATTTTCAAATAGAAAAATAAGAAAGGAGATCCACAGTCATTAAAAGAAATAGTGCATAGGTGACATCTTGTGTCCATTTTAGCAAAAGTCTGAGCACTTCCTGACTGCACAAAGACACAAGTTTTACTTCTTGGCTCCCTAACTAGGTTAGGTGTGGCAGTCAGATCCAAGCTTATGCCTTCAGCTGAGGCTAACCCAATCTGAAAAACTAACAATACACACACAGCAGTCCATTCTGATAAAATCTGAACAGCCTAGCTTAACTATGTTCTGCAGTTAAGTCAATAATGCTCACTATGAAGTCATTAAGTAGTCATAAAGTTTTGTAAAATTATTATCTAAGAAACTCCACCACACTTACCTGCATGTCCATTACCAAGCCAGTTATCTGTCATCACACCATGAAGGAAAATGCAGAAAAACCTGACAGACTACAACAATAAAAAGCTGCAGACACACAGAACACACATGCAAAGATCTTTAATGTTCAAAATTAATACTACACTGTTTTAAGTTAAAATTTCCAATGATCTAGAGATGTACAAACTTTGTTTCAATAACTGCTTTTGGCAGCCTTTCAAGTTCCCACCTCAAATCATTACCCCACAGGCAGATGGGTGCACTGGCTTTTTCCTCCCTGATGAAACTGTCTAGCTACAGACTCAATCAGTCCTTGCATAAAGGCACATTAAAGTTTAACAACTAGATTCTCTCATTAATTTAACACTGAGTTTTTGGTTTTCTAGCTAAAGAAATACCAGATCATTAAAAAAATACCAATATATTGCCAATGAAATTCATAGAAAAGCAGCAATATCTTAATGTGCATTGATGCAGGCTTTTAATACTCCTCTTCCACCTTGGAGCTCAAAGAATCTGCTGTAGTAACTGCTGAGTAAAAACAATCACTGAATGATTTTAATACAATCAGGATGCTTTTAACAGTTCATAAATATATATAAAACGACACCCAGCATTTTCCCAGATCATGCATCCAGGTTGGTCCTTACATCACATAGGGAACAAGCAGCTAGAAGCTTTTAAATGATCAGTTTGGAAGTCACGTCACAATTAGCTTAATTAAACGCTCACAGCAAACAGCTTGCAATCCTAAAGAAAACCATCATCTTCGTAACAACGTAACTAAATGCTCCCTGGTACAGCCCTGGCTCTACAGGACTAGCAGGAATAACAAACCCCTCCATATAGTGGAATGCAACTAGAGATAATCTATTGATAAAGCATTTCTACACACCAGCTCTCCTGGCTGTATCTGGTTCACACCAATGTCACCGCACCCTTCTTTCCACCTGCTGTGCCACTGCAAGCTGCTACAAGGAGGCAGCAACAGCACAGACAGAATGGGAGCATCTCCAATGATGGAGGTTCCACACCCTCTCTTGCCAATCACATCAGTATTTCCCTGCCCTTAGAGTAAAAATGGTCTTTCTTACATTTAAATGGAATTTCCTGTGCTTCATTTTGTGGAACTGGGTGTCCAGCTCCAGACCTCTCAGCACAAAAAAGACATGGACCTGTTGGAGTGGGACCAGAGGAAGCCCACACAAATTACTGGAGGAATGGAACACCTCTCTTTGAGGGAAAGGCTGAGAGAATTGGGGACAAACTTTTTAGTAGAGCAATAGGACAAGTGGTAATGGCTTAAACTAAGAAAAGGTTGATTCAGACTAGATGTAATGAAGACATTTTTTACAATGAGGGTGGTGAAACACTGGCACGGGTTAGCCAGAGAGATGGTGGATGCTCCACCCCTGGAAACATTCTGGTTGAATGGGGCTCTGAGCAACCTGATTTAGCTGAAGGTGTCCCTGCTCATTGCAGGGGGTTTGATAACCTTTCAAAGTCCCTTCCAATTCAAACTACTGTATGATTCTATGACGACACCCCAGGCTGCACAATCCCAGCTCTCCTGGCTTCTCATGTGACAGATGCTCCAATCCTTTAGACATCTTCATGAGCCCTCACTAGAGTCCCTCCAGTATGTCCATGTCCCTTGCACTTGGGAACCCAGAGCTGGATGCAGCCCCCATACATCTCTCAAAGGCTGAGCAGAGAGGAGCAATCACCTGCCTCAACCTGCAGGCAATCCTCTGCCTAGGGCAGCCCAGGGGGGTGGTGGCCACTTTGTCCAGAACAGCACATTGCTGGCTCGTGGTCAACTTGGTGTCCAGCAGGACACCCAGGGCCTTTTCTGGAAGATGCTTTCCAGACTGTCAATCCCTGGTCTGTCCTGGTGCCCGAGGCTGTTCCTTGCCAAGAGCAGGACTCTGCACTTTGCTGAGCTTCGTTCCTGACCAGCCCATTTATCCAGCCTCTAAAGATCCCTCCAAATGGCGGCACAACCACCTGGTTTATCAACAACTGCTCCCAGTTTTATATTCAAGATCTAAAAGAAAATTCAGGTGGAACAGCACAGCTCACAGAAGTGTTTCCCAGTATTCCCAAACCAACAAACTCAGCTTCTTCAGGAAGTTGTCTCAGTGCAGCTATCACAACACTGCTTTCACAGACCCAGAAGACTTGCACCCTACCAGGTAAAGGATCTATCCATGAATTCCAGGGAAAGCCAGTGATCAGTCCCTTTTGCACATGGCAGCTTGAACACACTAAATTCAGAGTTAGCCCACACAAGAGCAGCTCAGCGAAACCCTGCCAGCACCAGGACACTCACCCAGCACGTGCTGAGCTCTGCGTAGGCACAGCTGAGCCCCCACACTGCACACTAGTGTGAGCACATTTGTAAGTGCTCTCCCTGCAAGCCACTCACTACCTTCTCAGGAAGGTTACACACTTACAAACGCTACAAACTTGCCTGGGAACATTCGCTACATTTTCAAACTGTTCCTTGATAAAAACCTGGTCTTTGAACATATTTCATGCAGAAACACGAGAACCAAAATATTGCTCAAAGTTTGATGATGAGAAGGATACAACAATGCAGATCCAGTTAAACAGGAGCATGAACATGTAATCTGCTGGCCTTCCATCAAAAGCCCCTGAAAGTAAAAAAAATCATTATGAAAGGTAGTGAAATTTTGATAAAAACTTAAGACAACTTTTATTTTTCAGAGTCTAAGAAAGCTCAGTTAATAACAGCTGCTTTGCATGCAGTCTGTGATCTATGAATTTTTCTTAAATTTTAAAAAGCCTTAGAATAGAACAACTTACATACTGAAAAATAAGACATTCAGCCCCCTGCATTAGAGCACAAGCAGTGTCTATACTTAAATAAGAACACACTGACTCTGGAAATAAGTAGTTTTAACTACATAAGACTTCAAAATGGAGCTGGACCACATTCTTCATATGAAAGTGTGGGTTAGAAGCATAGAATAAGGAAATACACGTGCACAGCAAAAGCAAAAATACCAAGTTTAATGACTGAGTCATGTGAAAACCAGCCCTTACTTAGGCAAATTGCATGCTCTTTGCATCATCTCATCAGACTTGAGAGATGCAATGGTTTTCACACTCCAGAAAAAAAGGAGGGTACACATGTGCAGCACATTCTGTTTCTTCTTCTAAGCTGTACTGCTTGTCTAATTCACCATTCCAAATAGGTGTCAATTTTTTTCAGGACACTGGAAACAAAAAAAATAGAGTAACATTCCCTACAGGTCCTACTAAATGAAATGATCTTTAGATGCTCAGTTGAGTTTGAGACCTGACAGAGACAAGGATTATAAAATAACCCCCGAGCAACTCCTTGCAAAAATGAAAACCTGAGGCTCTCACTCTTGCTAACTGTGGCAAAAGGCTGACAAAGACTTCAGCATCTGTGCAAGACTCCCATCAACTTTCATATAAATCCAGGTAGGCAAGGAAAGCCTGAGAATATTGCTGAAAAAGACCCAGACCAGTGGGGGTGAAACACAGTGACTGTGGGAACGACAGTGACACACCCAGCACATCACGGACAAGCTGAATGACACGCTCGTAATTAAACATCAAAATACCTAGAAAGAATGCCACTGCTTAATGTGAGCACTGCTCAGCTTCATACAAGTATTTTTAAAGGAAGAAAATCTACTTTTAAGCATTAGCTTTTTAGAATAGTCTATGTAAAACAAAACTACTAAAGTATCAGTTTTATTGTTTAAGTTCAGCCATGCAAATTGCATAACAGGAAAAAAAACCGCTTTGAAAAATATATCAGAAAGATTTAAAGTTGTAAAACTGCAGAAACGGAAGTTTTTCCTTACTGTTGCCATACAACAAATAGAAACAAATAAAGACAAGAAGCTGACTAAAGCTGTAGAAACGCAAGCTCAGGAATCCTTCCAGAATAGGAAGAAATCAAAGCTATTATTACTCCTTTAAATTTTTTCACTTCTACAAGATTGCTAACAAGAATATTAGACAAACCATTTAAGTTGAGTTTTCGGTGAACATCTAAGGAAAGTGGACTACAAACTGCCAGAAAGCTCAACACAGGTATGGGGTGAGCTCTACCCCATGGGTCCTTCCATGAGGCCTGGGGTATAATCCAGTCATCTGGGAAGAGCTGCAGACCCATAATCTCATCATTCATACTGCTGAGGAGTGAACTCTGCATATCCTGCTTACTCTGTTGATATTTGTTATGTTCTTCTCCAACCAAAGCAAAACAAAAACACATCAATCTCCTTTCCTTCGGAAGCTACAGGTCAGCCTGTTAGGAAAGCACTAGCACGGTACCAAACCATATGGATATTTCTGACAGCTAAATTTGAAGCTGGCACTCAGCAGCAGTGTATGCTCAAAAACCATGCAGAATGCTGAAAATAGAAGTTTCACATTCTCAGTTTCACAGACAAAAGGAGGCATAGACCCATGCAGACTTCCACCTGTAAACATTATCAGCAACTTATACACGTTCCAACTACAGAAGGATTCAGGCCTTTTTTGCAGAAAGAAGGGTCAACCTAACCAATGACTTCATTTTTACCTAGAAAAATGACTGTAATATAAAAGAAATGCATTGGTTCAAAAAACACAGCTGACTTCCCAGTTTCAAAATCCAGATGTGCTGTACAGCAGGAATTTACTCCCTTTCATGAGATTTGTACCACAGCACAGACAACTAGAGCATTTTGTAAGTATATCTACAAGCAGTGAGGTCTTTCAGTTTGCATAATTAACCAGGAACTCTAACTACGTCTACCTTTGCCCCGTCAGAACTGCCAGCACTCTCATATGCTCATCATCTACTGCAGAAAGGCTCAAAGGAAAGCAGGAACCATTTCTAGCTATTGAATTACTACTTGACTTTCCCCAAGAAAACAACCAAATACAATCTGGCACCACTCCTCCATTTCCCTGCTACTCTTCTTAAGACTGAAGTGTGATTCCACAATACTCTCTGGAGGGCAGGTCTACCAGGGATCTCTTCTCTCTCATGGGACTTCCCCAACACCACCTTCCAATGCATTCCCCTTTACACCATCAGTTCTAAGACTCCATCAGAACTGTGCTGAAATTCTTGTTCACAGAGGCTTTCAGGAGGAGTCTGGCTTTGCAAACACTTATTATTTATGCCAATTGAAGCAATTTTTGTCTAGCTTTAATGAACTGGGCAGTGCAAAAGGAAACCAGTTTTGAAGCTACCTTGTACCAACAATCCTTTTTTTTTTGAGAGAAACGATCCACTATCTGATCTCCTTTTTTTCCCTTAATTTTTCCCCTTAACTGAAAATCCTTCTAGTCTCTTAACTTTTCCACATATCTGTTAGGCAGATGGGTAGACTTCCTTTGTAGGAGGTATCTCTCAATTCAACACAAACAACAGAATAATACAAATAAGCATCCCTGTTAAAACAAGAAAAAACTGACATTATTTTCTCCCAACGGATAAACCCATTATTACATTATGCTCTATCATCTTCTTTGATAAAAGATATCAGATACAAAAAACCAGAGGTAAATGTCATCTTTTAATCTGTCTCACTCACTTCCTGAAATCCAGCAACTAAAAGCACCCGGCCCTACTACTGAAACAAGTATCAAGTTCAGATCCTAAATGACCAAAGGGAAGGAGCCAGCCACAGAAAATCAGTTTTCAGAGCAGTTTCACGTTGACCAACATAAACTGGCACAGAGATGAGCCACCTCTTATCAGCTCCAGGCAGGGTTCACCAGGTGCATACAATTTAATGGATGACATACCTGTTTCTAATCGTGACGAATATTGATACAAGAAATACAAATTCACCAAGTAGAGAAATCCCGTTCCAGGTCCCACCGGGAAGAAGAAAGTTGCCGTTATTGGCCGCCAGATCTGTCCAGATCAAAAGAGAAAGATGTATTTATAAACTGCAGAATGAACTCAAATGCACAGGCTTTTTGTTTACATTCACTACTTGATAATGAATGAACATCTTGGAACATCAAGAAGAAGATTAAAAATAGCCCAAGTATCAATTGCTGCCTCTCCAGCAGCTTTTATAGTTGTGGCACTTTTTTCAATCTGATAAGCAAAGCCATTAAGACTACACCAGAAATAACACACAACTTTCCAAACTGCTTTCCATCACATCTTTGCAGTCGTGGGTCTGCAGTGCAAAAGAGACTCACTGGCAAGGATGCTACCCCGTTTTAAAAACAGCCATACAAACCCCATTCTTCCCTGTTGAACAGAGGCCAAGGAATTCACAGCCTTTAGTGTACCATTCCAGACAGCACGTGCTACTCTGAGCATTTGGGATCTGCTTTGGGACAGTCTCCCAGCTATGAATATTGGGCATAGCCAACTGCATGGCAGCACGTAGCAAGGACAGAGAATGTCTGGTCATTCATGAACAAGCTCTTATAGCAGTAACATTTCCAAACTGAGTACTAGGATCCTGAACATCACAGTTCAAGAAGGAATAACAGAACTAGAGGAAAAAACAGTCATTTATGCTACTAAATTTTGGGGACAATACACGAATCAAGGTATAGATAGAGCCATAGTTTATTTACTTTTTTTCTTCAGTGAAGATATAATGAGACGATATAATAGAAATTTAAAGACTGAAATCTCTTCTCTTCCTTTGTTTTCAGCTCATTGGATGAGTACTCTCCCCCAACACCGAACCTGTAATATCACAGTGCAAGGAAAAATATGTCCAGTTTGTGACCACTTTTGATATTGCTACTGCACCCAGAAACACTGCATGTCTGACACCTCAAGGCATTAGTTGTTAGTTTGCATGGATGATACCTAAGCACAGAAGCTGACAATCCCAAACAGAAGCTTTTTCAAATTGCAAACCAGAAGGTGCAGAAGATGCACTTCTTTACAGAATCACAGAAGAGGTCATGTTAAAAGGGACCACAGTGCGTCATCTGAGCCAACCTCCCCGCTCAAGCACAGTCGTTCTAGAGCAAGTGACACAGGATTGCACTCAGGCAGTTCTTAAATATCTCCAGTGAGGGAGATTCCACAGCCTCCCTGGTCAATCTGTTCCAGTGCATGACTACCCAGTTCAGGTGGAACTTCCCGTGCATCAGTTTCTGCCCGTTGGTGCTTTTCCATCCTCTGACACCTATAGAAACTGATGAGGTCCCCTCTCAGTTGTCTCTTTCCGAGGCTGAACAGGCCCAGCACCCTCAGCCATTCCTCATCAGAGAGATGCTCCAGTTCCTTGATCACCTCTGTTGCCCCCAGCTGGACCCACCCTAGGAGCTCCACGTCTCTCTTGCAGCTCTGCCTCAAAACCTCCTAGCCCAGCTGCAGTCTGGGATGTTTGCACACCCTGTAAGCCCAAAGGTACAGCTCCCAAAGTCACGGGCACACGATGACATAGAGCTGGGCAAGTCACCTGTAGCCACAGCCATAGAGCTCCTTGGCACACCAACCAGCGTCTACCGGAACAACTCCCACAAAAAATTTAGGAAAAACACACCAGAATGAGACACAAGACGAACTGCAGGGCTGCCAGCCTGCTCCCAGGGCTACCCTAATCCCAGCTGCAACAGCCCTCCTTCTGTCACCCTGGCCGGGACGCGCAGCCCGTCACCGCGCTGGGGGCCCGGGGCCTGCGGGCAGAGCACCGGGTAAATTCGGGCCCAGCCCGCAGGCCCTGTACAGGTTGAGCGGGAAGGCGGCTCCACTCCCGCCGGAGGGGCTCTGGTCACCCCGGTCACCCCTGGGTGCTGTCTCGGTGCGCGGCGCCTCCAGCGCGGCCGCGGAGCCCGGGGAGCGGCCGGACCCGCGCGCAGCCCCAGCGACGCCCTGCAGCGTGGCCGTGCACTACAACTCCCAGAAGGCCGCGCGCGCATAGAGTCACAGGGAGCTACTGTGCGGGCGCCGCGGGGCACGCCGGGAGCGGTAGTGCGGCCCGTACCTGGAAGCGGTGGATGAAAGCGTCAGGCCAGAGGAAGAGGTTGACGGGGCTGACGAGGCCCAGCTTGCCCACAAGCGGCACCGCGATGGAGCCGGCGAACCAGTAGCGGGTGATCAGAGGGATACTTCGGAACCAGTCCCCCAGGTCCGACATGTCGCAGCCGTGCCTGGCCGCCACCGAGGCCTCGCCACGAACCGGCCGCTGAGGAAGAGACGAGACGAAAGCTCAGCCGCTCCCGCCGCCGCCGCCCGGTCACGGAGGGGGCCCTGAGCCAGACGTGGCGCCACCGAATTCGGCCGAGCCGCCGCCGCTGCTTCCGGCCCCGCCCCGACCGCCGGCAGTCCC
>VZTG01006201.1:3661662-3688799 GCA_013397845.1 Melanocharis versteri
GGCCCCTGTACCCACAGCCATAGAGCTCCTTGGCACACCAACCAGCGTCTACCGGAACAACTCCCACAAAAAATTTAGGAAAAACACACCAGAATGAGACACAAGACGAACTGCAGGGCTGCCAGCCTGCTCCCAGGGCTACCCTAATCCCAGCTGCAACAGCCCTCCTTCTGTCACCCTGGCAGGGACGCGCAGCCCGTCACCGCGCTGGGGGCCCGGGGCCTGCGGGCAGAGCACCGGGTAAATTCGGGCCCAGCCCGCAGGCCCTGTACAGGTTGAGCGGGAAGGCGGCTCCACTCCCGCCGGAGGGGCTCTGGTCACCCCGGTCACCCCTGGGTGCTGTCTCGGTGCGCAGCCCCTCCAGCGCGGCCGCGGAGCCCGGGGAGCGGCCGGCCCCGCGCGCAGCCCCAGCGAGGCCCTGCAGCGTGGCCGTGCACTACAACTCCCAGAAGGCCGCGCGCGCATAGAGTCACAGGGAGCTACTGTGCGGGCGCCGCGGGGCACGCCGGGAGCGGTAGTGCGGCCCGTACCTGGAAGCGGTGGATGAAAGCGTCAGGCCAGAGGAAGAGGTTGACGGGGCTGACGAGGCCCAGCTTGCCCACAAGCGGCACCGCGATGGAGCCGGCGAACCAGTAGCGGGTGATCAGAGGGATACTTCGGAACCAGTCCCCCAGGTCCGACATGTCGCAGCCGTGCCTGGCCGCCACCGAGGCCTCGCCACGAACCGGCCGCTGAGGAAGAGACGAGACGAAAGCTCAGCCGCTCCCGCCGCCGCCGCCCGGTCACGGAGGGGGCCCTGAGCCAGACGTGGCGCCACCGAATTCGGCCGAGCCGCCGCCGCTGCTTCCGGCCCCGCCCCGACCGCCGGCAGTCCCGCCCCGGGGGTGGAGCCGGGAGCGAGCCGCTGCTGCCGGGCGACGGGGCCGGGCCAGCCAGCGTTCCCTTGCCCGAGAGGCGCTTGTAATGTGGAGGCGCAGGAAACAGGAGGGCATCGGCAGCAAGTCCTGCGCCCGCGACAGCCTGCAAAAGGCGTGTTCTGAGGGACGTATTGCCCTGCGTTATAAACACACTTGCCTGCGAGAACGCAACGTTTTTACTCGTTTTTATTTTATTGCCCGGCGCTGGCCGCGCTCCGCTCTCCCGTTCCCACCCAGGCCCTCGCGGGACAACCGGGAGGGAAACTACAACTCCCAGCAGCCCGCGAGGCCGCGGTTGGAGCGGTTCCATTCCCCGTCTCCTGGGGGGGAGCGCTCACCCGCCTTCCGGCTCCTCCCCTTTGGTGAAGCGGGAGCGGGCTGTACCACGCGTGCGGCGCCCCCCGGCGCGGAGCGTGGGCGGAGCCCCGAGGGCAGCGCGGGAGCGGCGGCGCCGGGCGGGGATGGAGCGCTGCGATCTGGGCGAGCGGCGGCGGGGGCCCGTCTGNATTCCTCCTATTGCGGTGAAACTTCTTGTGTGTTAGTTTAAGGCCATTGCTCCTCGTCCTGTCGCTGGGCATCATGGAAAAGAGTCTAGCACCATCCTCTTGGCACCCGCCTTTGAGATACTTACATGTATTAATGTATTAATGAGATGTCCTCTTGAAGGCGGAGCAGGTCCCCAAGGAGGCTGTGAAACCTCCGTGCTCAGGCTGCTCACGACTTGGCTGGGCACTTACCCCAGTTCAGTGCTTCGGTTTTAGTTGCATTGGTTAAAATGCCATGGGGGAATTCCGAGAGTTTAATCGTGGTGTGGTGTGGTATGTAAATACTGCTTGGTTGAAGCTGAAGAGCAGCAGCACAAATGCTGCTTTGGGTACCTCTGCCCTGGGGGACTCTGGATGCAGCCCCGTGAACTCGTGTTCTCCTGGGTTAGTTTAGTGGCAGGGAAACTTTGTGAAAGGCAGAAAGTGACGTTGAGAAGGTCTTGGGAGGTGCTGTAGCTGCAGTGATAAGTACTTGTGTTTCAGAGTGGTTTTAGAAGCAGAACTTGTACTTCATTTATTAGTGTCTTTAATGTCATAACCTCACACACGCATCACTAGATTTCAATTACAATTTAAAAAATTTTGTCTTTCTAGTTTCATTTTTATGGCCCTTTTATTGAAGAAAAGAATGGGCTTAACAGTGAGGTGCAATTAGTTTTATCTGTAGTCTGCACCATTGGTTGTATGACTCTTCTGGTGTTGGCTCTGACTTTGTAACATACCCCCACAGCCCCATGCAGGTGCTGGGTAGCATATTCTGGGTCTCAGAGAGCTATCAGCATCTTATATAACCATGGCCAGAGCACTCTGCAAGTACTCTGCAGTCTTTAATCAGCCTGCCAATATCCGGCACAGTTTTAGGTGTTTAGTTTAACTGTGAATTCACATCCAAGTGATAATACAAAATGATTGGCTTGCTTAGTGGTAGGCAATAAATCCAGGAATGACAGATCTTCCAAATCTTGATGTCCTGCTTCCTGGAAAAAACTTCCTCTTACAGCTTATTCTGCACATTTCTGCATCTGGCTCCATTTTATGTGGACAGCACTGTACAAGGATAGAAATAGAAAACTGGAAATTTTTAGCTCAGATGAATAGTAATAAATAAGGCTTTCTTCATAGAATCATAGAATGGTTTGGAGTGAAAGGAGCCTTAAAGATCATCTAGTTCCAACCCCCCTGCCATGGGCCTGGGCACCTTCCACTAAACCAAGTTGTTCAGAGCACCATCCAGCCTGGCCTTGAACACTTCCAGGGATGGAGCATCCAGAACTTCTCTGGGGAGCCTGCTTCAGTGTCTCAGCACCCTCCTAGTAAAGAATTTTTTCGTAATGTCTAAACTAAACCTACTCTCTTTCAGTTTTAAGCCATTCATCCTTGTCCTGTCATTCCAGGCCCTTGTAAAAAGTCTCTCCACCTTTCTTGTAGGCTCCTTCCAGGTACTGGAAGGCCACAATTAGGTCACCTCTGAGCCTTCTCTTTTCCAAGCTTAACAATCCCAGTGCTTTTGAAGACTGTGAAAGGAAATGGTATTAAAACTTATTTTCCTCACATCTAATCAGAGTGGTTTCTTACAGTAATGCACAGCTTCTTAGTTTTCTGGAACGTTTCTTTGCAGTGGTAATGATGAGCCAGGTTCCTTGATGAGTGTTTAATTGGGCTTTCAGATACATCAGCATATATTAGTGTTATTCATCAATAATGGAAATCAGGTAACCAGGAACCACACAAAAGGATTGTGAATGGTGAATTTCCCCCATCTGCTTTACATGTCTCCTACCTACCCTCCAACCCAGCGCATTACTTCCTTTGTAGTAAATTTTTTATATTAGAAATACATGGGTTTCTTGGAAGATTTTTCATAGAACATGGAAAATCAGAATTGTAAAGTCATAAGATAGAAACATTTTAATCCTATGTCTTGCATACATGGTAATAAAATGATTCTAAGCGTGGTTGTTTTGCGGGCTTTCTTCACAGAGTTATAGTGAACATCATTCACAGTGTCCAAGGGTACCATTCAAAGACAATACATTTTCTGAATGTGGCTTTTGACAGTTCTGGGGATTCTCTCCTCGCTGGAGACCGCCAAGGGAATATATATGTTTTTGACTTGAATGGGAACAGGTAAGAATATTTCTATCACGACTTTTTAATTGTATGAGACATCAGTAGTATTCAGGGGTGTGGAACTTGCCTGGACAGGATCCCACAGGTCCGGTTTTAACTAGATAGTTTTAAATAGATAATAGTTTGCTCAGGGCTGAAACTTCAACCCAGTGTCTCGTGTAGGCTCCTTAAATGTTATTTCATTAGTTTAGCTGCTCAAAAAAACAGAGGCTTGTAACTGTAAACTGAACAGCAATGCCATAGAACTTAGGTGCTACACAAGAAGTTATTCTTTGGCCAATACGGATCAAGGAATGAGCCATGAATTACAGTAGACTAGACTAGTGTTTTTGTTTGCAGAAATACATCAACCAGTCTTACAGCTTTTACTACTGAATTTTAAAATATTAGCACTGATTTTTAGATCTATTATAATTGGATATGATTTACTTACTCCCTTCTATTGAGTTTATTTTTTTCTCTCTGTGAAATATATTGAAACCAATTAAGTTATTATTTCACTTGACATTAAATGAACCAAAGTTTCCTAACACAATGAGAATGTATTTTTAAATAGGTTCAACCTTGTTCAGCGAACAATGCAGGCTTGCACTGCTTTGGCATTTAATCTTCGCAGAAAGACAGAGTTCCTTGTGGCTTTGGCAGATTATTCTGTTAAGTGCTTTGATACAGGTAAGGAGAAATTTCAAGGCTTAAATGCTATCTGTATTGGCATGAAAACTTACGTAATTTTAGTTTTGATCTTCATTTTTTTGATAGTTTGTTTTATGGAAATCATACTGTGTATTTCATGCCATCTGTTTGAAAAATAAAAGTTTGAGCCCATGTTGGTTATAGTCCTGTGGGTAAATGAACCCTTTGCTTTGCCAAAGTTCTTTATTCCCACTGAGTCACACAGGCATCTGTTTAACTGAAGTCCACCACAGGATTGTAGTTAGGTGTGTTACCTTTTTTTTAAGCAGATTTTTATATGTTTGCTTAGAATGAGGTACTCTATTAAAATAAAGCCACAGTCATTTGACAGTATGTTACTTTGCAACTGAACACGTTCTTAACTATATTTACATTAAAATACTTGAACAAAGTGACAATGTACACTAAAAGAAATGTTAATAATTTTGAGTATTCAGGTAGTCCTATATCCTTATTCAAAAGCAATATTAAAAATTAACTTCACAGCTGTGTATCTCTGTCTTGATTAGAAGTTAAATGGTGAAGGGCAGTGACAATTAATTCTTCATAAATTATTCTTTACCTATCAGAAAATGCAGTTGTAATGTCTCCATTATATCCAAATACAGTCTGGATTAAAATATTTTTAAAAAGCTGTAGGAATCACTCATCTACAGTTTTAGGATTTATCTGTGAAGATTTTAATGTAACACAGTGTTCCTCAAAATAGAGGAAGAGTCAGAGTTAAGGTCTGAAATCCTCTGCACTTTTTCTCTTCCTTTCAATAACAGCAAGACCAAACTTAGACGTTTGGATGCACTTAGAGAAATCTTTATTACTCCAGAGAGTACTGCATGTTTATATGGTGCTGTTTCCAGATATCAAGTCATACTGAAGAATGTTCTAAAATATAAATGCTACTCACCTAAGCCAGCACTGGGTGAACTATCCCTAGGAGGTATTAGACAGTACTTACCTGATGGGCTCCATTCCCTTCTTTAGAAGACTCCCTAATCCCATGTCACCTCTCAGGTGATGATAGCTTTAAGCACTCCATTGTCTGTAAGCACAGCAGAGAGTTTGACTGTTAGTCTTTATGAGCTGCTTTATAGCCATTTCCTATCTTTGATGCCACAGCAGTAGCTGGAACCACCCCATGGGCTGCCAGGCAAACCACCCAATGTAAACAGTGTAATTGCCACGAGTGCAGTTTGGTTGCTGGGGGAAGATTAGTGGTCATGCAGTCACAAGTGGGAGACGTAGTCAGAGGAACCATTTCCTTAGAATGCAGTGCACAGCATAAAAATGTTTTGGGTTCTAAAAGAATTAATGAGCTGTTGCTTTCTGACTCTGCCTTTCTACAGTCAAAGCCTGTTGTCATTAAACCTTTCTTCTTTGCACCTGTAAATAGTTGTGTAATCATTCACGCATTCTGTCCACAAGTAAAAACAAGTGCAGAATTCTAACTAGAACATTCAGTCTCAGCTTCTGTGGGTGTTCACATCAGATATTCTATGAGGCATGCTGAACTTAACTGATCACATTGTTCATGACTTTTTAAGATTGATTTTTGGGCTAAATTAAACAAGTCTGTGCAAGTTGGCTTTCTGTGCAGAACTGAGCATAACTTATAAAATGTGTTATTTGGAGACGAGGAGAAGGTTGTGCCTCTCTAAGGTATAATAGCTATGTGGAGACTTGATACCTTTGTTTCTTGTTTGTTGGGCTGTGATGGCAAATGGTTGTATACTAGTTACGCTTAAAAGTCTGTTTCACAGCATAGTGTTGACAATAAAGATTAAAGTAATAGTTGCTCCACTTTGAATGACTTTCATATCTTTTTCATCAACTTCTGCAGGAACCCAGGAGCTAGTTAGTTGGATGAGAGGCCATGAATCTTCAGTGTCTTCCATCTCTGTCCATGGCTCTGGCAAGTATGCCATCACTACTTCCACTGATACAGCTCAACTGTGGGACTTGGACACCTTTCAGAGAATAAGAAAGCTGAATGTTCGTCAGTCTGTGGGTATACAAAAGGTGAGTAAGAAGCAATTGCTAAAGAGTGAACGAGCACACCACACTAGGTATAGCATCACATATTAAAATCACATTACTTGTGAATAGTCTTCAGAATACAGCTGAATCTTTCTTGTCATCTTTGGGCATCTCATCTTAACTGTCATCCTATCACATCACCCAGACCACTGAAATCATGACTCAATAGTTGCAGAGATCTGTTGGGAACTTTTAAGGAATCTCCATCTTTAGAGATACTCAAAACTTGCTTGGATATGCCCTTGACTAACTCAATTTAACTTGGAAGTTGGAGCCATTTTACAGGTTGACCTTGCTTTGGCCTAGGATGGGCTCAGAGGACCTGTGTAGATTGATTCCAACCTGAATGATAAAGGCATTTAAGGGTGTTGTTAAACAAACAGTTTTGGTATTATAAGGGTAACTTCAAACAGTCACCACCACCTGCCCCATTCAGCTTCTTATTCCAAAGCCCTTCTGTCTGTGCATGCAGAGCACTGAATGTGGGAACAAACGAGGCTGAAAAGGAACTCAGCAAAAAGAAATTGCTGCTTTTCAGCCTAGTGGTTTGTTTGCTTCTGTTTGCTGCACAGACACACTGGAACAGCATGGGATGGGAAGGATGACGTGTTTGTGTCAGGGAGTGGTTTAAGTAGGTCTCCCTCAGCATTACACTGCTTTAAACAGGTCTGCCTGCGCCACCAAATGTCACACTTTGGTCTAAGTACTACAGAAAGTCCTGACCCAGTGCCTGAGCATGGCTTGCACACGTGCTGCCCTGCAGTGAATAGACTGACAAACACCACATCAAACCAAGGCTCTTGTCAGGCTGGCCACTAAAAAGCTGTGCTGCTTTTGCAGAGAAAAAGGCTATTCATCTGAGTGTCCTCACCCATTTCTGGGTCAGGCTGAAATTCTGTCAGCTTAAAATACTCACCTAGCAATTACTGAGAAAGATCATCCATAAATTTTTGTTTGTTTGTTTTCTTAAAACTCTTGTGTAGTGCATGTTGCTAAAATAATTATAACATCTTTCCTCCAAAGATGGATGCATTTCTCTAGTGGACACAAGATTTTTCTACTGCCCTTCTTTGTGTAGGATATGTGTAGGAACTTCTTATTGGTAAATGGCTCTTGGAATTTGGCAGGGTCAGGATGTTGCAGTATGGAAACAACCTTTAAAGCCAAACAGTAGTGATTATGGTTGAATTATTAGATCACATATGGGAATCAAGAGTCTGCTCTCTTGGTTTGGTGCTACCATTTCTTATAGGATATTATGCAAATGGTCTAGATTACATTTTCCTGTTTTTAGAATAATGGTATTTATTCTAATGCCATGATCTAAGACATACAGATAAATATGTGCTTTATTGCAGTTCAGATTTATTATTATACCCCAGGCCTGACACTCAGTGTGCAAAGCTGGATTCTTGCTTGCTCTCTGAGCCAGTGTAGCAGTGTCACACCAATCTTGTATGGTTTTTGATGCCTCTTAAGCCCAGTTGCACTCCAACATAAACCTTCTGTAGGTTGGTATGGAGCAATGCTAATTTAAAAAGATAGAGACAGAGGTGCAGAGTGAACAGACAGCAGGTGAGACAAATGAGAAGACAACACATCTACAATGACCATTTCCAAAGCATCCCTGTTTATTCAGCAGCTGTTTGTGACCGTCCTGTGGTATTTTTCTATGGCAGAGCAGAAAATTAGCAACTATTCAGTACTCCAGTTTACCAGATCTTAAACTTCATTCATCTGCTCTCAATTCATTGTCTAGTCTTCCTCAGGGTCCCTGAAGGTGGACAGACAGCTCAGTCTGTCTGAAGATAAATGACTCTGGTAGCTGAGATGACTCTTTTCCCCACAGGTTACTTTTGCTCACTGTCAAGTGACTCACTTGGCCTGAATGTTCAATTTTCAGTCTCTACGATGAAACCCTAGCCACATATCCACATTTCCAGATTTTCAAGGCCCCAAGAGATCATTCAGACCAAAACGATGAACTTTGTAGCACTGGCTTAATCTCAGCCAGTGATGTCCCCAGTGTTTATATTGCGTCCTCTCTGGCACTCATGAGAAACAATGAAGTTTAACAGTCATAAAAACAAGGCAGATAAAATGTAACAGTTATTTCAGTGACTTGAACTGGCTTAGCAAAGGCTACAACAAGTTTTAACGAGTGCAAGTAGAGCAAACCTACTCTTCTCTAGGCTGTCACAGAGGACAGGGACAGGCTCCCTGTCGGATCCAAGCCTTGCACAGTTACAGTAATAGCCACACCTGCCATGTTTTATTTTGCCATGCACTTTGGTTAATTTAAAATGTACTTCCTTGACAACATCCCATTTTTTTTCTTTTCCATATTCTTCCAGGTTTTTTTTCTTCCATTGAGTAACACCATTCTCAGCTGTTTCAAAGATAATTCTGTTTTTGCATGGGAATTTGATACTCTTCACTGTAAATACCAGTTGCCAACTCCTGTAGAAGGTTCTGTATTATTTTATAAGGTGTTTGCAGTTACCAGGTAAATTGCTATTTTAAACATTCTAAAGGCAGACTATAAAAATTGTGGTTTTAAACAGGTTCTCTTTCTATATCTGTAATATTTTGTGGAAGTATTGAGCTATATACTATGATAAGCTTTTGAACTCTGCTGTCACTGATACTTTCAGCAACGATCAATATCAGTTTTTATTATAGTCCCATAACAATTGAAATAAATCAGGTTGATTTTTAGTGACCACTAGAATAAGGTCTAAACTATCCTTTACTAAAGCAAATTTTATTATTTAGGAGCTATTTTGTTCTTTCAGGAGAGTATCACAGGAATAGTGGCTGATTCAAAAGTGATTTGAGGGCATAGAACAAAATGAACAATCTCTCTTTTTAGCTAACACTAATTTAAATTATAGTATGCTGATGGAAACTTTACCTGTGATCCAGGGATGGTCGGACTTTGGTAGCTGGTGGGAAATCAAATCATCTTCACTTATGGTGTTTAGAATCAAAGCGGTTGATAAGAATAATCCAGATGCCTGAGAAGGTGCGAGCTGTCCGTCATCTGGAATTCCTCCCTGACAGTTTTGATGGGGGCTCCAATCAGGTCAGTTTTTTCTTAAAGCTTAAGACAGAAGTATTTGATTAGTTGATTCAACACCTATACTTGGAGGGTTTTTGGGGGGCACTGGGGGTATGGGCTCATAAGATACATAAGGAAAGTTACTGTGCCGCATCTTTGCTCAATTGCTTCTTTAGCTTAATGGAATGTCATTGCTGAGTTGGGTATTCCACTTTGTTTTACACTGGCAGTATTAATGGGTGAATCCTTTTGACTTATAGGTCCTTGGAGTGTTAAGTCAAGATAATATTATGAGATTTATCAATATAGAAACATGCAAACTTCTTTTTGACATTGGGAGTCCTGGAGAGGGAATTAGTACAGCAGTGATTAGCCCCAATGGACGGTATATTGCCTCAGTAATGGAAAATGGAAGCCTTAACTTATACAGTGTCCAAGCTTTGACTCAAGAAGGAAATAAGGTAGAGTATTTTACATTTCTTAAAACAGCAGTAAATCCCCTTAAAGTTGATATTTGTCTGCGTATTTTTTGCATCAGCAGTAGTTTGCAGACATGTGTTGAACTGCCATATTTAACTATACAAATAAAGAAAAAGTGATTTGTACAGTTTCCTTCATAGTTCCTCCAGCGTGTCAGTAATTTGATGTTTTTAAGGTACATATATCACTGTGTTACTGATGTTGGAAGGGGGAGATGGTATTTCTTTCTATAGCAATTTTTGTGCATCAATTTCTTTTTGTAATGGTGTTTTGAGGGAGATGGAAACAGAATGATTGTGCCTCTTCTGTTCCATTTCCTTTAGGAAATGTTTTGCAACTAATGCTTTCTTAAACTGTGGGCATGAATGGTGCTTTTGTTACTGTGATTTTGTTCTTCTTACTGTGTTACTGGATACCAGCACCCATCATTTATGGCACAATCATACACTCCAAATCCTTCCTAAATAACAAACATTCTAAATACCAGTTCTTATTTTATTACATTAATTTATTAATGGGAGTCAGGTTTCTAAATACAGAATTCCATATATCTTTGATCACCATGTCTTTGAAGTAAACAGTAACCAGCTCTGGATAATGATGGAGCTGGAGCTGAGGAAGGACGTGTAAAGATGTCACACATTCCATTTGCACTTTTGCTGACGGTTTGACATGGGCTGGGATATCCACTTTGTCACTTGCTTTCACAATCTCCAGCATTGAATTAATTAATACCTGCCTGACACTGAAGACTAATTAAAGTTTGTAAAGGTCTTCTGTATTCTTTTAACTAGTGCTATAGAAATGCAAAGTATTTTAATGACATTGAGAAAGACACTAAAGTAAATAACCTGGACAGTACATGATACACATCTATACTATCCCAATTATATTTTACTGTTTGCTAAGCAAGAAAATAACATGATGTTTGAGTTAGATTGGAAGCTACATAAACCTTCTCATAGTTAGAGCAGTTTAATTAATGGACTTTTTTTTTAGGAGTATACAATCTATATCTATTTATTTACGGTATAAATATGTTTCTATTATTCTTTCTATGGCCATCAAACTCAAAAATGTGGCATATAAAATAGAGTAAACAAAAAATTATATTTCTGTGTAATCTGTTTTACAAGATTTTAACCAAGGTATTTGCACTTAATACTAGCCTCCACCATTCATGTTCAAAGTTGTAGAAGATGGGCCCAAGTACACATCAGAGGCAAATAAACTGATCACAAAAGTGACTTCAGGAAGGTCAAAGGGGCCACGGAAATCCAAAGGAAGCAAAATTCAAAGCAGATTGCTAAAACTGCAAGCAAATACATCACTTGAAAATAAAGAGGTAGGAAGAAGTTGCAAGTATTTTGTCCTTCAGTCTGCAGTGTTTATATTTCATTGCCATTTGCTTTAAAAAATAAGTTCAGGCACTGATGCACTTGGATATTTGAGCAGAGCAGGGATTAAGGAAATTTTAGTACCATTTTCTCTCTCTATTTAGCCCATACTCCTACAGTATGTGACACAGCCAGAGCTGCCTCCAGTCTGGGGTACCTCTGCAGTTGTTCAAGCAACTTGTGACACATTTGGATATTTACTAGACCTGATCTGCTTCCCTGCAGAAAGCAAACTGGCACCTCTAAAATGTCTGCCTAGAATCCATTTCCTTTTTTTCTTGATTATTTAGAAGATGAATTACTGTTACATTTATTCCCCTCTGTCATCACGGTGCCATTTTCATTTTCTCTCTCTGTCTTTATCTTGTGCCTTTTATGTGTGTGTGTGTATTTATATATATATATATTCCTGTTTATGTGTCACTACATGATCTATTTCTTATGTTAGTATTCTTTATGGTTTGCTATATCCATCATTTAATAGTACATAGTTCAGTCAGTTTAGGTCTGATCTGCTTCTGACTGAAATCAATGGCAGCTGCTCTTTGAGTTCAGGAGACAATAAATGATGTTTTGAATTATCTTTTTGCTGTTGTTGAACTACCTAGGACTATGTAACAGACAGCAATAAACATTTGGGTTTTTCTTTTTTGACACTATGTGATAAACTTCAGTATTTAGCTACTCTCATCGATTAGAGTGCAAAGAAAGAGAAAATGGTTACATTTATTGTTGATCCCCTGTTTTGTAGAATGAATTGCCAGGTGGGTTAAACAAGAAACGTCTGCGGGCCTTATTGAAAGGATTTGGAGAATATCCAGCTAAGTACAGGTATTTTTTGTGTGCATGTTCATGCTTGCATAAAATAAAATTGCTTCTGTTTTGTGGCCTGTGAAAAAGAAGTTGCTTGACTAAGGCTGCATTTTAATTGCAGGATGTTTGTTTGGCGTTCCTTATTACAACTTCCTGAAAACCACTTGGCATTCAGTAGCCTGATAGATAGGGGAATCCACAGAGCATTCGTAAATATTCAGAAAGAGTATCCTATCAAAAGTAGGAAACTGCTGAGAGTTCTACAGAGGTAAAATATATATTTGTATTTATTTAAATATTACAGATTTTTATTTTCATATAGTGGTCTGAAATGTATCCAGTAGCTGGAGTCAGCTGTAAGGAAAATTCTAAAATGAAATAGGAGTGCCCTCATGCAATTTTGTTTTGGTAACTCAAACAATCCTACATCTGTCTTGAAGTTCACAATCCTTCTATGCTGTGGTTGTAAAATACGTACTATATTTTTGTTTGGTTTTGGATCAATGTTTTCTACACCTTTGTTTGCCTCTGTGTACAGGACCTTGTCAGCTCTAGCTCACTGGTCTGCTATCTTTGCTGAGACACCTTACATGCCTTTGCTAGCATTCCCATTTGTAAAATTATTCCAGAACAACCAACTGATCTGCTTTGAAGTTGTTGCTACAGTAGTAGGTAAGTAATGATTTTAAAAACTCAAATGTGCTGCAACATGTTTAAGCTTTCCAATGCAAAAGAGCTTTCCCTGCCAAAATGAGTAAGGCATTTCCTAAGAGGTTACCAAGGTGTTACCAGGAATTGATATGGAGCTTAAAACAAAAACCTCAAGATATTAAACTTCCTTTTGCAGTGATTCTAGCAAAATGTTAGCAGTTTTAACAGTGTTTGTAAAGTCTAATCAAAATGTATCTAGCATTTGCAAACACAAATGTATCTAGCATAATTATATCATAATAATTAAGTATCTGAGACATGAGTAAAGAAATCACAACCACCCACCCCACCTGTCACCTGCTCCCAGTGAACAGGGAATGATCTCTTTCAAGGTTTTACTCTGTTTAGTTGTCCTGAGCATGTGGTAACTCAAAACCAGACATTTGTCTGAACACTGGCTGTGGCTGTCTTCTGAAGAAACATTCTAAATTAAAGTGCTTTACACTTAAATTGGTTGTTGCAGCTGCTGCTAAGTCTACAGAAGGTATGTCCTGCCAAGCATACATACCCAATTTGCAACCACATGCTGTTGGTGAATTAAGTATCCAAGTTTACAGAAATTATTCTTAGTACATTAAGAATTACTTGATCCAGACAGTAGTTTTGTGAGACAGAAGTACTGGTTTAAGTATTCCCATCTGCCTGCCATGCCTTAGTCCCACAGCTCACAGACTTTTTTTCATTTTATATTTGAGCCAGATTAGTTCTTCAGTCTGGTTCACAGTGTACTGACACAAAAACTCATGCTGATGCATGAGGAGCAGTGTGCTGTGGGAATGGTTTAGGAATACTAGGAAAGAGAAGAGATGGGAGTATCTCAAATATCTTAAATAGGTTTTGCTGCCTGAAACAACATCTTAAATGCATCAGCTTTATAACCAAACTTCAAGGTTGTCATGAGTCTTTCACTCTGCATTACAGTGGATTGTGTTCAGCTTCTTACTCTCTTTCAGTTAATTTTTGTCAGCACTGGTTTGAGTACTTTCCCAATCCTCCAGTTAATGTCCTTGGTATGATGGAAAATGTTTTGGCACATCATGACAAAGAACTACTTCAGCATTTAATAAAATACAATGTGACTTCACAGGTAATATTCTAGACAGCTTTTGTATACAAAAATATACTGCAATGAATAATAGTGCGCTAGTCTTTTATTTTGATGTATTTCTAGTTTGGGGGAGTTTTTATTAAATAACAGTGAGTTATGTGGGAGTGTAAAGAATATATCATTGCTTTCCTGTTGTTTTTCCTTGTCCTTAATCATATATATGCTACTTTAGCTCTTTAGAAGTTCTTTGCTTTCAAGTCCACATTGCTTAAAAATCTACTCATCAAATTATAAATATACTTCTTTTTTTACATGGACATAAGTGTGATGCATTAATTTTGTAATCCCTGTTTATCATTAGGGATGATTTTAGCTTCACAAATCTAAACAGAACATTTAGATATCCAGTGAAATAAGAAATGTATTTGTAATCACCTCAGATTAACTTTGAATGTTTAGAGTGGGTGATGAAACTTTTCTTGAAATGTTCTGGTTTATTTCCTGTTTCTTTCATAAATTAATAGATTCTTGGTCTAAGGCAAGAAAAATCATATTATTTCTTTTAAAGGGATGATAAAATTGTACTAATGGATTATTTTGTCAATTTTCCCAAATAATTTAGGTTTATGCTTGGCCTCTCCTAGAAACACTATTATCTGAGGTTCTAACAAGAGAAGAATGGCTGAAAGTCTTTGACAATATTTTCTCCAACCATCCTTCATACTTTCTAATGATTGTCATTGCCTATATTATATGTTCCAGAGCTCCCTTGCTCCACTGTAATCAAGCAGCAGATTTTGAGGTAAACATCTTCATATTTAAGTCAATCATGTGGAAAAGATGTATAAAACACTGTATCTGTTGTTAAGTTACAAGGAGATCCATTTCTACATTAATATATCTGGTACTTGACAAATACACAATAAATGGGTAACACATTGAGCAGTTTCCTGCAGTTTCATGCAAGGAGAACTTTAAAAGCTTTCATAAGGTGTCTAATGTCACTAAAATCCATTTTTAAAATTTCAATAGTTCATCAAGCACAAAATAATTCTGTCTCTTTTTTCAAGATCTAGTATGGACTTCTGCCTCTGGAGACAATACACAATAATTCTGTTATATTGTTTCATTATCCTCTTGTCAGATTTTCAAAATTAGGCAGTATTATTGGATGTTCCCTGAAGCTAAATTAAAATGTTTATGTTACATGTGAAGAGGATTTTTTTTCTTGTGAAAATGTCTCTGTAGGCAAGCAAAGGGTTCCACCTCTAAAATGTGCTTATGAGCAGTCAACTTGACTGACATCAAGCAGATAACATTATTGCTATGTTTAATAATGACCATTTAGAGATTTTCTTGGTGGATAAGATCTTTGACAGGAAGAATAGTCCTGCAAGAAGAGAAACCTCCGAGCTTCATGGCTGAACGCTGAAAGTCGAGGCAGGTTTATCCAGTGGTAGGAGTCACTGTGTGGGCTGTTGGACACTCTAAATTGACACCCAGCTTCCCAGATCCCTTACACAGCTGCCATTTGAAGAGGAGGAAAAGAACCACAGCATCCTTTCCCACCCTGAAGAAGTTTGGCTCGAGTCACTTGAGCTAGTGATGTTTTATGAATTGGTAGGGAAAACTTAAAAAACTTTTTAAATTAACTGTTGAAATACAGATCTTGCTAATTTTCCTGATTATCCCCAAATATGTGTATTAAAAATAAATACATATTTATGTAAAAATACATAAAAGTGCATAATCTTGTGAAGAATGTAAACGGCAGCATGTCTCTTACAGTATTTCTTTCATCATCGTAACAACGTGGACATTAACGTTGTGATTAAGGAAGCCTATCATCTTATGGAGGATACACCACTGGATATCCATCCACAGCGTATGCTTGATGACTTCACACCACTTACAAAAGGACAGTACCCTGTATTTAATAAATATCCCATGTTCATCGTGGATTATCAAGCTCAGGAATGGGAGAAGATCAGACAGGATGAAATTGAATACTTGCGAGAGAGGTATTAGTGGGAAATTGAAGACTGGGAGGGACAGGTGGACATAATTGCCTTTGTATGTTGTAATGTGTATGCTTGAGAGACAAGAAAATTCAGGAAAAGGACTTTAAATAGCTGCTAAAGGTTGAGAGTTACTTGGTTTGACATGTTTTTAAGTTAAATCATTAGTCTTATCTTAAATAAAAAATGTTTGCTAATTAGCAGAAAATACTGGGCCACAGGTCACCGAATTTGGAAGCTCATAGCCAGAGCCTAAACCTCTGCTGACTTTGTGGGGTCCAAGTTTTGAAGGGCCAAGAGTTCTTAGTTTGCTGTTGAAATCAGTGGGTACCATGATGCCAAGGCAGCCTTAGAAATGAGTTTTTGTTAAGAATGTGAGGAAGAAAGTACCTGCACTCATCTGTAATGCCCTGTTGTCTCTAACAGTCAATATTGTAACTCTTCCTCATGTACTTTGTCACTACAAAGTCGATGCCATATTCTTTCATGTCATCTCATTTCAGCAGTTCTTTGCTAGTAGTGTCACCAATTTCAAAGTAATCAAGTAATTTCTTGATATTTGGTTTGAATGATTAACATGTGACCTCCTTCCATGTAGACAATTAGCACATGAATCAGAAGCCAAAGCACAGGAACAAAAAGCAGAAGATGAAGCCTGGTATCAAAAGCAGAAATTACTTCGAGAAGCTGAAGAACAGAGGCGAAAAATCCTACTGGAAGAAGAAAAGAAGTTGACAGAACAGAGGCAGAGGTATTAGAATATAAGAAGCATTAGGGGTCTGGCTACTGCATCCTGCTATTACATTTTTAACCACAAGTAAAGGAGAAATAACCACTAATTTGTATAAATTGTAGTGTGGGATAACTGTGGACTGGTGGGTCATATTTTGGTGTGGGAAGTAAGAGATCTGGGTTGTACTACTGCCTCGCGTATTACTCCCTTGAGGGAATACAGCAGATTAGAGGTCAAGTCACTTCATATTTTTGTCTCAGCTCCCAGCCATTTGTCTGGTTCCTTCAGATTGAGAAGTCTCTTAAACAGTCAATAGCTGTGTGCACACTGAGACTTCAGACTTGCACTGTGGGCAGATTCACACTGCTTATAGGATCAGTGACTGTACACAGTCTTGTATTTCTAGTGGATCTAGAAAAAAGACTGCTTTGTGTATCAGTTGATGAGCAAAGAGTTGTGATAGTAATGAAGCTGAATTGTAAGTTTGTACATTTTGCAGTTGTGAAGGTTTAAGAGAATTTCAGCATCTCCATAGTTTCTTAGATGAGCTACAGGTAATCATATAATCATTTAATTGGAAACTTACCTTTAAGATCATCAAGTGTAACTGTTAACCCAGCACTGGCAACTTCACCACTAAACCATGTCCCTAACCACCATGTTTTTGAGCACATCTCCTAAACCTCTGTAACCTACAGAGTTTTTTTTTTTAAGAGGACAGCAAGCTTTCATTTACAAACTAATCCTTGAGTTTGTGGTTTTGTTCCTTGAAAGAGTTCGATATTTACCAAATCAACTTGGGACTAATTTTGTGCAGCAAGAGGTACCAGGACACTGGCAGTTATTCTAAGGAGTAGTTTCCAGTTTTGGATCCTTGCAACATTAAACTAGTACTTACTAAAGTGGAGCAGAAACAGGACACACGACTTCAAAGCTTAACTGGAGATATTGCCATTAGAAGATGTTTGTGTGTCTGTGAATTTAATTTTGTCTCATAAATGAAAATGGACAATTTACAGGAATGAAAGCAACTGTCCTAAGCTTTGTAAGTTAGAGATGAGCTCATAGTAGCTAACGGCTAACTGCATTGTGTGTTTGTGCTCTTTGGTACTGAACTTTTACATATACAGGTTCCCTTATTTCTGTTTCTTTTGGCCTTGAAGGCTTGCTGTTGTGAAAAGAGAACTGAAAGTAAAGGAACTGCAACTTCTAGATGCTTCAAGAAGGCGTTTTCTGAACTACCAGCAAGATCAGCTTCAGATGGAACTGAAACGTCTCGATGACGAAATTGCAAGAAAGGTTGAGTATTGCTCAAGCAAACCTTTTCTATAAGGTTTAATAGTGAAAATAAACAAGGAGAAAATGCATGACTAAAATTTAATTGATATACTGTGATTTGTGAACCCAGAGGTGTATTTAGCATGAGGCAGACTGCTTTAAGTGGTAAATGCATAATTTAACAGTTTTATTTGGCACTTAGTGTGTTCCACTGGCTTGCTTTAACTTGCAAAATTCCTGAGAAAAGGCCGATTCACCTGATTAGTAGCAGCGTTGAAAAATGTAATGAGCTCCTTAAAACTAGTGAATTCTCAGCTGTCTGTGGGCTGTACGTCCAGATTGCAAATTAACTCTGCCATAGATTGAGAGGCTCCGCAGTGGCCTCTGGCCAGGCCTGGCTCTGCTTCCGAATCACTAACTCGGGCACCATGGCATGCAGGTGCTGAGAATGGAAGCTTTTGCAACTCATGGGTGTGAATTGAGCCTTTGCAGGGCTATTCCTTGTGTCTCAGCAACACGCTTAGCACAGAGCACAGTGCAGCTGGGGGGTTGTTTCTGCAGCCAGGGCGCTGTAACACTCCTTAGCTCCAGCTCAGCACAGGTTCCGCCAGGTGCAAAGCAGCCACTTCCCCTTCTGCTTACTGTCCTCCAGAGCATTCTGGCTTCAGAGACTCCTCACTCAATTCAGAGCTGCGTCTAGCAGGTCTTTAGCATTAGCTCAAGACTGGTATTTCCCTAACATCACTTGGCTGGATGCAAAACTCTTCCTATGCCTCTTCTCCACCTTGCCGTGTGCTTTTGTTATGCAGTATTTTCCATTCTTCATATGACAGGAAGTCAACCAGAACTTAGAGGTGTGGGGGTTTGGACATTCTTCTTGATAATGTTTTTTTAAAGCAGAAGAATTTCTTTACTGTATTTCCATGTGTTTCTCTTCCCCACAAGGCATCTATGAGAGAGCAGGAAACAGCTGCTGCTGTACAAGATATAGAACTACGACAGATAGAACTTGAATCACAAAAACAGCTTTTTGAACAGGTAATTATTAGGGAACTATACTAAATATAAATATTTAATGGTTCTTCCTTTTAAGTTCTTGGATTTGATTGTGTTCAATCAACCAGACGTTGTGAGGAAAAAGGGGGCCTGTTTTTTTCTCTTTTTTCTCTTTAATAACTTTCTTCAGAATAAATCCTCTGTTGATAGAAGCATTAACAGAACTCACTATTATCTAGGGGAGTTTTGAGTGAAAATACTCTTATCTTCCCCATTTTATTCTTCTCCTGTACTGAGGTATCATTTGGTTGCTGCAGGGTTTAGCTGTGGGCTCAGCTGCTTGAGGGAAGTGAGGAACGTGTAAATTAGAAATAAGTGTATAACAATGTGTTCCTCATCCCAGAAACTCCCACCTTTTCATCTGTGATATCCAGACATATCTGCATTTTCTGGAGAGAAGAGCGTTGGCAGATTGATGTAGGTGATGAAAAAATGTCTAGTTGCCAACAACATCATTAAGCAAAAAGGAGTGGATGGTTCATTGGGAATGTGCAGTTCCTTTTCGAAATGACTGATTTATTCAGAAATATGGCTGTTCAGTAATAAAGGGCTTTAATCAGTAATTCTGTTTGAAGTTAAATTTTAGTTAATTATTACAAATTACTGAAAAGCAAGGATGCCAATGGAAGCCTTTAGAAATGTTCATTTTGATTAAAAATACTAAGTTAAGTGTTTAGAAATCACAGCTACATGTGCCCATCTTGAGTATGTGTAGATCCAGTGGAATAAAAGAGAAGTAGACATTCGTCTCTCTGACCCTCATTTTGAAATGTGTTAGCTTACATTTGGGTTTTTTAAAGCTTTTGGTCATACACTTTTTACAATCCATACTGAGCGTGACTGGGCTAAATTTCTGTTAGCATTTATTTATTCAATACACAGGCAACTGTATTGTGGCTACATAACACAAAGCAGGCCAAGCTCATTTGTATTCCAGTACGTGTAAAGTCAGCTCTCTAAGGGAGCTAATTCTACAGTGATCATCCTCTCAAGGCTAGAAAGGTAGCAATTATTGAACTAGCTGAGGATCTCTGTTTGCCCACCAGAGTCTGTGCACACAGGCTTTCCTTGAAATGTTTTGCTGCCATCAGCGAGGGTCCCTGCTCCAGCTTCAAAGGCTGTGTACCTTGGCTTTGCCTCAGTTGCTCAATAGATTCTCACAGGCCTGGGAAGGGGTTATGACTTTTCCAGAAAATTGTGTAGATGTGCCCTGGTGAATGTGAAGAAAAGGTGGTGAGCTAAAATGCTGTTTCTAGATCTGCTGCTGGGTTGTACTACTTTGGCAAATCATCTCTGCGTTCAAGCTGCAGATGTGTTTATTACAAGTCCCAGTGCCATGAAACACAGTTTATATTTTTGAAACATTTTGGGGTTTTGGCTAAAATTTGCCATAAATTGCAGAATATTTTCATGATGAATCTTGGTCATTTAGGTTGGTATTCTGCTTTTATTCTCCACAGTAGTCCAGAGAATGGAATTACATCCCCTGTCATGACTCAAGCCACTGTTATGACTCATGCTTCATCTAATTCCAAGCGGATAAAACAGCAGGGTCTATAACTTTCTTGGACAGTTATGATATGTAGTGGGATGAGATGTGTGGATATATTCAAATACTAGTTTAATAAAATTTTAATAAATGTTAAAGAGATGGAATTACCAATGTGAGCCAGTAGCTTAGCAACAGTAATTTTTGTTTGTGTGCTTGGCAGCATCTAATCAAAGACCAAGAGGCAGTTACAAAGGAAATGAAAGAAGAGGTGGATGCCCATCGAAGAAAGGTGGATCTGGAAGATCAACGTGTTCAGAGATTGATAGAAATAGATAGAGAAGAAATACAGAAAGCTTATATAGTAAGATGACTAGATCTTAACATGTGTTCTGGGAAGTCAATATGCTAACATACAAGTAGTACTGGCTAATAGTATTTTGATTGCAATTAACTACTTCAAATTAATATGGAAATATTTTCTAAAGAAATCTAATTTCTAGATACCTATATTAATAGATTAAGATTCTATGTTTAAACTTTTGAGGTTTTCAAAAATCTGACTGAAGTGTCCAAACGGCTATATAATATTGAAATTCTCTGGACCTGCCAGAAACATTAACTTTTTTTTTTTTTAATTTCTCAAAACTTAGAAAGCATGTAAGACTCAGAAGTGCTTTTCAAAACAAGTCATCTTCCTGTTAAGGAACATGTTTTGTTTGTAACCATGATGAAACAAAGATAGCCTCAAAGGAGATTTCAGTTGGTAGTACTTGGCAGGAAGTTCAGCTGTAGAAGCTGTCTTTGATATCACAGTAATGAATGTGTGTAGCTTGACATTAGGAATTGCTCAGATTTTCAGGCTCAGAACTTGTAACTGCACAGTTGGAAAAATAGTTGCAGCTATCCCACTGCCCATATGCTTGGCATCTGCATTTGTATATTGTCTAGAAATAAACATATGGGTCTGAATTTTTGTAAACAGCATTTGATTTTTGGAAGCAGATGGATGTGGGTGAAAGTATTGGCATTCAGGTATCAATCTTATCTCAGCTGCACCTGTTAGTGTGTGGCTCTAGCAGGGACATCTGACAGGGATATTGGAGAACACCGCAGTTTGTCTTGCCTGGTCTGTAGGTAAGGCTGTGCAGTTGGAATAGACTGGATTTCTGGTAAGAAAGGTGTTTTATTAGGTGGCTGAAGAAAATTTAGCCAAAGCTGAGCAGAAGCACATTGACACCAGCTGGAGGCTGCAAGCGCAGCGGAGACTCAGGCGTGATGACCAGGACCGCGAGAAGTGCTACGAAGAAATTGTCAAGCTCCTGCATGACAACAGGGTGAAAGAAGCTGAACTGCTGAAGGCCATGAGGGAGACAGAAGAAAAAAAGGTATTTGCATAATCTCTTTTTCTATGTGGGCCTGGCAAAAATGTAACCGTCTTTTGCCTGTAACGGGGAGAGTAGAAAGCTGAAATGTATTAGAGAAGTAATTTGTTAGAACTCTCCTTTTCTGTTTTGACTGGAAATTTCTGGAAGCACGAGAGTGAATTGGTAAGAATGTTTTAGCCTTAGGAAACCATATTCCTATTTCTGTAAGTTCCTCTCATTTTTATTTTCTGACCCAAGACTTTTACCTTTCTCCAAGTGTTTGAATGAGACATTTTTCAAAATGAAACCTTCACACAGCTGACTAACATATTTTGATTTTAGGGTGAAGCGTAATCTGTAATAATCCACTTGGTTCTATTTGTTGCCTTTTCCTTGCAACACATCTGTTGAAGACATTTAATATCTCTGTTGCACAGTGGGAAGATGTTGTACACAAAAAAGCTCAACTGGAGGAAGAGCAGAAGGCGGCTGCTGTGGCAGATGAGCACAGGAAGCAGTTCTTAGATGACAAAATGAATGATGCATTAGAATTGGCTGAGAAGCTGCAAAGGGAAGATGCCTATTTTGGTGAGCATGTAGATAATACAGTTCTGTGTGGATGTTGGAATGAAGCATTCAGCAACTGAATACAAATGAACTGTCCAAATTGGGGATAAACTTAAGCATAACTCCTTTACATAGGTGCTTTCTGGCAATGAGCACTTGGCAATATTCTTTCTGGCAATATTCTTTCATGAAACAGATATATCAGGATAGACTTGGAAAGAAATCTCAGTTTGATGTCTTATCAGATGCAGCAATATAAATGGCATTTTTGGTAGGAGTACAGGTTTAGCTTATGTTAAGACAATTGTAAAATCACATCCGTTAGAAATTTTCTGTCAAATAACATTGTCCTGTGATGACATACAGTATTATACCAAGAAGTGGCTTTTCCACGTGTTTGTTAAAAAAAACCCCAAACAAACCCCAACACATTTATGTGCTTCCAGAATTGGCCAGTACATCCTTCTCAAGTGCTGCATTTGTGTGTTTTTGCAGGTATTTCTCCTATCCCCCCCACCATGTTTCTAAGGCTCACATAAAATTAGTGATTAATATTAGGGCTAGGTGATTAGTATTGCTTTGGGCAAACTTTTTTAGCCTTTGTCCTTATTTACCTAATGTTTTAGTATGGAGTAATTTGCAACTGTGCATAATTAAAATGGGTGTCTCCTAAAACTGCAAGCATGAGTAGCCGTATTCCATATGATCTTAGTGGCCTGTTTGTCAGAAGATTAATTACATAGGAAGAAACAGCACATGTAATTTCTTAAAGAGCTGTAATTTCTTAAAGGGAATTTTAAGAAATTAATGAAATTACAGAGCTGTAATTCCTTAAAATGAAATGCAGTGATGCATGGCTTTGACCCGAAGTGCAGAAACATTGACCTCTAATTCTGAGCAAATTGTGCTTGCCATTAGCTGGAGTGAGTGATTGTTCTAGCTTTGCTTCCTGGAGAAAAACTGTTTTACCTCCAGCTAGAAAAATTCACTAGAAACTTCAATATTTTTAATTTACAAAGAACCCTTCTTTCCATTTCCCACAGAAAGACTGCGTGATTTAAAGGCCAGGTGTACAAAGAGAGGGGTAGAAGTCCAGCAGGTGCCAAGGTCTGGAAACGTCTCTCTCAATGATTTGTCTACATCAGCATCATCACCACACAGTAAGTCTCTAAGTTAGGACTCTTTCACATTTAGTTTCAGAGCACTGCTGGAACACCTGGCTGTGTGATTGAGTCATTAGTTGTGTAGGTGTTTAGTGGATAGTAAACTAGTTTATTATTGTGTTCTCTTTCACACCTGCAGAAAATGTCTTTGCTACCAGGAGCGGCACAGGTAGGAAGTGCCAGAAGTGTGTCATGTTATGAGAGTGGTCCTAGTAAACCTCAGCCTAGTTTAGTTGCATTCTGACCTGATCATCTTGCCCATGCTTTTCCTGTCTTCATAGCTGTGTATGATTTGGGAACGTTGAGAGGATGTAGAGCTGTCTTTCATCAAAATCTGACTGGGAGTTATAGTCAAGAATTAGTCTAATTTCCTCTGGTCTGTCCTAGCCACTCTGGCAGCAAAAGCACAGTTTAAATTCCAATGTGCCTTCCGTACAAAAAGTCTGCAGGCAATGGGAACCTCTGGACCTGCTGTAGCCCCCATTAACATCTGACCTGGTAGCCAAACAGAGGCACTGCTTTCAAAGAACTTGCTCTTACCAGTCTGAGGGCTGCCTCACATCCAGCAGTACTAAAAACCAGCATTTCTCTGCCAGAGATGTATGTTTTCCAGCAGGTATTTGTAGTGTTTATGGAAAACCACTAGTTGCAATGTTAATTTCTTGCACTTCAGTGTCTTTAGACAGAAGACGAGCAGAACTGGCGCGCCAGGAGCGGGAGCTGATGGCAGAAGTCCGGCAGCTCAGACAAAGGCTCACCTCACAGGCCCAAACCAGGCACCCTCCAACTCGCTTCCCAGCTAAAACGTGGTCACCTTGAGATGGTTTACTCTGGACCTTAGCTGTACTTTCAAATTATTAATCAGTGAAAAGCTAAGTATGTATAGTGTGATTCAGGATGGACCATAGACTGTTTATTAAAGACTTTTGGAGATATTTTTATATAAGAATAAAATCCTAGCTAGAAAATGTCTTTTGTTTGTAACCTTCTTGTTATTTTTTACTTCTAAAATAAACTCACTTTTCACCATTAAGTTACTGAGTGTGCAGCATTTGTATGCTTCATTTTTTTTGGTGGCTACCCTGACTTGAAGAAACAAACCACTTAAAATGTTGGTTTTGTCAGTGATGCGTAAGTGAATTCTACAAGTTGCAGCAGGGAAATTTGCAATTAGAGAAAAAAATCCTTTCCAGCAAGAGCCAAACACTGAAACCAAGGCCCAGAGAGGGTGTGGAGCACCTGCTGCTGGAGATGCATGTAGTTGTTACATATACTAGCAGGTTTATTTCATGAGAAAGAAGGGAAGAGAAGATCTAAACATACCTTGCTCTTCATAGTGCTTGTGGTACTGATGGCTAACGCTTTTGACCCAAGAGTCAGGAACACTATGTGGTGTTACAGTAAAAAAGAATAGGGGGAAGTAAATTAAAGTGAATCATCTATAATTCCTACACACAGTGCTGATACAGGGGTACACTTGGCCCTGTGAAAATATGAGGACCAGGATCTTAATTTGTTCTACTTCCCCTTGTGTTTTGCTGATGCTCTTTGGGGCAACAGTATCGGAGCGGGACTGCTCGTGGTGGCCCTGGGGGCTGAGGCACTGGGCAGATCCGGGATGATACCTCTAACCAGCAGCTTTTTGTCACCTGGGGCTGGCAACAGCCTCTGCTTCTCGTTAAATTACATGAAGACCTAAAGCACAAAGGCACTTGGTTATCCTTGCCTTAGCAACCTCCGCATCTGGAAGTAGAAACAGTCACATTAGCAGCAACCAGGATCCATGGAAATCTCACGGCAGCCCTCAGCAGAGTGCGGAGAAGAGACATTGCTCCCTTTCAAAGGGAGAAAAATGCAACAGGCCAGGATTGTCTCGGAGGCAGAGGGAGTAGATGAGAAAAATTGTCTTTTTCTGATGATTGTCTTGGAGTTTACATATGATTATTTCTATATTTAATGGGAAATAATAAACCCACTGAGGTTTTGGCCTGCACCCTGTGCCATATGTGTATGTGCTCATGGTTTGTGAAAACGGTAGAGCTGTAAATGTGCATAAACTGGAGCGTTTCTCGCAGGCGGGGCCGGTGTCCGGCCGTGTCCCCACAGCAGCTGCTGGGCCCTGCCCGCGGCCGGGGCGGCCCCCGGGCGCAGCCTGACCCCGGCTGTGCCCAGTGCCCACCGCGGGAGCCATTTCCCGTCCCCACATCCCTGTACGGGCTCGCAGACAGCTCAGAGGCCAAAACATAGAACAACTGCACAAGTTATTCCTGCGATCCCAGCGCCGAGAGAGACAGGCCCTGGACGTGGACCGGCCGCTTCGGCAATCACGACAGGCACAGTGGAAGGCAGCGGCGGGCTCGGAGCGCGCTGTCGCGCGGGTCTGTCGCCGCTAAAAGCGCGGGGGAGGCGGCCGAGAGCAAAAGTGCTGCCCGCCTTTGCCCCGTGTGAGGATCGAACTCACGACCTTCAGATTATGAGACTGACGCGCTACCTACTGCGCTAACGAGGCGGCTGATTAGGAGTTCTCCGTGTGGGCCCTCGATCCTACCGGCGGCCTCGCTCCCCGCCGGGGCCGCGGGAGGACACGGCCCGGCCCGGCCCCTCCGCCGCCCACACCGCTCCCTCCGGGCGGATCCTGCGCTGGCCGTGCGGGGGCTCGGAGTTATCGTGTGGGACCGCAGGGTGACAGTGTGAGGCCCCATGGGATAACCTGTGAGGAGCCCCGCCGTGACCGTGTGGGGGACCAGGGTGACCCTGAGGGACACCAGGGGACCACGAGAGATCCTGGCCGAGGAGGGGAGGGGAGGGGAGGGCCGTCCCTGGCCCCGATCGGCGTTGGCAGGGCACAGTCCTGCATGTCAGGGTAATTAGATGGCATCATTTTCGGCCTAATTGCGCAGAACAGGTCAGGAGATAATTAGCGACTTTCGGCCGCGTCTGGCAGCTGCGGGCGGATGTTGGGGGCGGAGGGAGGGACGGGGTAGTTTTTAAAATCACCCCAGGAGCTCGGGACGGCCCCGCCACCGCCCCTCCTCGGCCCCACCTGGGCGTGTCCTGCCCCCCGTCGCTCCGGCATTAATATCCGAGCTCTTTCATACCCCTCTGTTTTCGCACATCTTTGTCTCATCTTTACTTGTGGTTTATTTTTTCCCCCACTCCATAGGGCACCTGACATAGACCCAGAATGTGTGAAGCTGCCCTGAAAAACCGTCCCTGTGCGTCCCTGAAGACACCCGTGCTCCCGAGGCCAGGGCGGCGGGACCCTGTCCCTGCCCACCAGCAGCTGCCTCAGCAGCCCTCACAAGAGCCCAGGCCGGCACATCCCCTCGATCCCGCGCTCCCTCTGGACACAGAGCTGCCGGGGCCGGGGCCAGGGCCGGGGCCGGGGCCAGCCCGCCCGCGTGAGGGAAGTGTGTCACACGTGGCGCTGCACCCAGGCACGCACACAGGTATGGACACCTCGGGCAGGTGCTCCCGCCCCGCCTCTCCTCGGTCAGACCAGCCGGCCCGGCTGCCCCCGGGCTCCGGCCTGTCACCCCGCTGCCACCCGCGCCTCCATCCACCTAATGACACAGCACAGAGCTGCCACGGGGACAACGTGACTCCAGAAGCTGCAGCCTGGGAAAAAAAAAAAAAA
>VZTG01006201.1:3688829-3717475 GCA_013397845.1 Melanocharis versteri
AAAAGAAACCAACCAAACAGCCCTAAATGTGCACAATCAAGTGATGAGTGTTTGTATTTCTGATGCTTTGAGGCCAGCTCACAACCCTCCCTCCACGTAATGTTCAGGATGTTTGGGAAGGGGTATTTTTCTTTTAATAGGATGGCGTAGTCACAAAGCTTTAAAGAAATAAGCGAGTGAATAGTCTATGGTAATAGCAACATACTCCGGACGGGGCACAGTGACGAAGTTCACATCTATTTTTAAGCCTGCCTGGCAGCATGTAGGTACAGAACAGAGCCCATGACGCTTTTTGCTGTTTCGAAGCCATGGACATGGCTGCTGTCTCTGTCCCAGTTCAACATCAGAGCTGTTTTTTCTCCCTAACGAATACTACAGGAAGACAGAGAAGCCTCAAGCTGTTTTGAAGATTGTGCAATGATGCTTGGGAGCCTACCTGCTTTTGCTTGAATGCTTTCCTCACTCGTATTTCACAGGATGCGACAGGAAGGGAAATACAATCGAATTCGACGGCCGTGGTAAATTTGACTCGAATCCTTCGTATGCCCTGGGGCTGAGGTGGGTGCCTCTCAGATAAGCAATCTAATCAGCTTTGCACTTGTGTCCCATCTGGAAACAGATTGTTGCCGGAGTACACTACCACCTGAGAAGCAAGCTTCAGGTTTGAAGATAATTGTACAGACAAATTCTGGGAGTGTGAATTTGCCTGTGGTAATAAGATCTCTTTATTTTTATTCATAGTTAATTCGTTCAGCCGAGGCGATTTCATGCCAGAATGCAGTCCTCAGACAAGAAGGACGATTGCACTGCCTGTGGCACGCATATGCATGGTGCCTACCCGGCAGATCGGCTGCTGCGACAAAGAGCCATGAACCACCCCAGACATATGGGCAAGATAAGGAAAAGGCTGGAGGATATCAAGAACCAGTCCCCGAAGTCGACAAAAGTGGATTTCAGCCACAACGAAAGCATACGATTGGCCACCGACGCCTTCTTGGATGGTGGGACAGACTCTTACCTCGAAACTCTAAGCAAAGAGGGCGAGGTGGATTTCCTCTCCTCGGTGGAAGCTCAGTACATCAAGGATAACGCCAGGGAGTCTTATTATGCACAGGAGTCCCCAGCTGCCGACGGGGCAGCCGCGCCAAAGCAGAACGATGCCGGGTCACTCCCTTCAGGGACCTACTTCCCCACTATTTCTGACAGCAATGAGCCGGCTCTGCTCCACACATGGATTACCGCAGAGAAGCCCTATTTAAAGGAAAAATCCACCGCCACTGTGTATTTCCAAACAGAGAAGAACAGCAACATTAGAGACATCATACGCCGGTACATCCACAAGACCACTCAGGTATGGGGAGAGAACTGCTGTTCCCTTTGCACTCAGTTGTTTCTTGCTTTTAAAAAGCTCAGGTGAACATGGTGTTTAATCCAAGGCAGCCTTGTGCATTGCACTGTAGCTTTGTTCTAGAAAGTGGCTGTGAAGAGCCTGTTGTTGAACACAGGCAGTGCTTTTTTAATTTTTTGTTTTAACTCACACCAACATTTTTTTATGTTAGTGGCTTAAAAAAAGCATTCCCTCTTCTCTCTTCTAACCTCCCATTAACCCAGTAGATTAAATGTGCTGTAGCAAGGGCAGCTTGGCTCTGTCCCTTCTCATGTACCCCCAGCAGGATGGTTTGATCTGTTCAGATCACTGCACCATTAATGAGAATTAAGCCTAACTGAGCTCTCAGCCATTAGGAATTGTTTGAGGGGATTTGTGGGAGATGTGGGTGAAGGGGAGGCTGAAGAAAGGCAGGTATGTCTGGTATGTCAGCCGCCATCCCCAGAGGAAGGAAATTATTCAGAAAATAGATCTTTCATGTATGTTGCCTGTATCAGTTAAAATGTCATGTGGGCTCCATATGTGGGCTTTGCAGCATAACTTGGCATGTGGGAAAGGTGCAGATGATGCCTCTGACTATGTACAGGTGATGGAGGCCACAGAGGTGCCAGCCACAAGCCAAAGGCAGGCTGCCCACACTCTGGGAAACCAGCAGCTGAGCAGCTGGAGGGGGGACAGAAAGCTGCTGTCATGTGTGTTCTAGCAGCTCTCTTGTTTTCCTGGGAAAAAAAATAGATACTTCAGGGCTGTATTTACCATCATCCAGGAGTTTTGCCCTTACATAAATTCAAAACAGCAGCAGCAGTTTCACCCAGGAATGGTCAGGAGCCAAGCCAGGATGCAGTAGTGCTGCCCAGCACAGACTTTCGAGCCCTCTGGAGCCACAGGATTCCTTCTGCTTTGTTATTCCCTGGCAAGGGCAGGTGCTGGGCCTGATAACACAGAGTGTAATGGCAGGGGAGAAGGATCCCCGTTGGCAACTGCTCTCTCAGCCTACAAGTGCTTACCACATCAGGGGAATTACAGATCAGTCATTTTAAGTTGGAGGCATCAGAAAGATGGAAGAAATGTCTCTGGAATAATAAAATAGGCATCAGGTAAAATATCAACCCAGAACAATTTTCTGTCTCAAGAAGAGATAACTTGTAGGCGAAAAATTGGGAAATGTAATATAAACCCATGCTTCACTTGACCTTAATCATCTAATTTACATTACGACAGTGTGCTGAAGCAACACTAACAGTATAAATTTGTCAACTGCTTTTTGAGCACAGTTTTCCAATGGCACCAATTATTAATTAACTTCTGGTAAGGGTCCATCCTGGATAGCCTAGTATTTGATATATGCATTACAAAATTAAATAACAGAATAAAGACTGTGTTAATGGATGATCTCAAACTGCAAAGTACTGTCAAGTGATACTACAATTTTAACACATTTGTGGAATTGGTGCAAATCACAAAATGAAATTCAGGCAAAAGAAATGAGTAGTACTGCAAGTAAGAGAGGAAAGTCAAGTGCAGAAATAGAAATTGGGAACGGGTGGTGAAAAGCAGTACTAGAGAGAATGGTCTGGAGCTGGGATATTAACAGGAAGTGTGTATGTGAGATACTGGACATAATTGTGCTTACCTAGCTATGGCAAAGCTCTTCATGAAGCACCAGGCTTTGGCAGCAGGAGGAAAGTGTGGGATCTTCACTGCTCCACAAATAGTCTGGCTGCCTGAAGAGGACACTGGCTGCACAGGATGTGCCTGGTCTTGGAGGATATCCTCATGGTGGCGAGGGGACTAAGCTCGCTGTTAGGTGTGGGCATAGGCTTTGGAGTAAGATTCAGAGCAAGCTGGAAGCAATTACTAAGACAGATCTTCAGAGATGCTGTAAAGTTTGTTGTGATTGAAGGTGATATCCCATGAGCACAGTTACCAAAGGTTCCCTCTCCAGTCAGCGGAGAAACAAGGATCTCCTGAAGATAAGTCAGGTAATAGCTGGGCTGAATTGACCCTTTCCATGGGCAATAGCAGACACCAGTTCTAGTATAGAACTGGTTTTATACCACATTTACAGTTCCCTTGATCCACACTTGCTGCAGGCTGTGCATTTAAATAGTTGTCAGGGCTTTTATGCCCAGTCCTGAGACTTTTACACACTGTTCTGCCCGTTGTGAATTGGGGAGCATGGATGTGTGGTCAAATTGTAACAGTTAGTTTGTAAATCAGTGTTTTAAAAAAGACAGATGGAGCTGTTGGAGTCTGTCACCCCACCAACAACACCAGCATGATGCTTTTTAAAGCCAGGGCTGTCCAGGTGTAAATCATAGAAGAGAAAGCATCATCTAGGTATTCTTGCTGAATGTGTGTGGCTTACAACTAGTGAGCCGTGTGGCAAGGGCTATGGCCTTTTATTTTAGCTACATCCTTATCATTCTCAGATTAGTATTTCAATATATTTCCTAGTGCTGAAATCTCACGAACAAATTCATGGGTCATCTTGGGTTATATGTTGTGTGTTATGTTGGCTTTATATGAGCCATAAAACAATGAGGCAATGTGTTTCATCAATTTAGTGATTCAGGCACTTGGGGAGAAAACCAGAAAAAATATGCACATATAACTGAGTATTTGTGTTTATTGGAATATTTTTTAAAACAAATAAACTACATCACAGTATCCTCATAGCAACCTTAAGTTATGTAAATTGACTGTGCTAATGGCTCTGCTCTTTTTCTGAAGGTGTTAGCTATCGTGATGGATGTGTTCACAGACACTGAGATTCTTTGTGACCTCCTGGAGGCAGCTAACAAGCGCATGGTCTTTGTCTACCTGCTGCTGGATCATGGCAGCATAGATCTTTTCTCGGAGATGTGCGACAAGTTGCAAATTGCTGAGGATCTCTTCAAGGTACTGTGGCTCTGTGAAGCTCTCAGGCTGAGATCTGTCTGCCTAACTGCAGGCACTCTGAGCTAGAAGCATGGTTATGCTAGGGTCAATCCACCTTCTAATTAAAAGGAAGCAAGAGATTTCCTGGGGTAGCGTTAGTGCACCCAATTCCTCTTTGAAGATGCCTATGTTTTCCCATGGATATTATAGGAAGGTAAGGCATTTCCATTAGGTCCCCAGATGAAACTAATCTTGGCCCTGAAGTCTTAAAACAGGGCTTCAATTTCCTAGTAAAGTTATCTAACATAGGCATTAGAGCTGCTTCTGTTTAATAGCTCTGGAGCAGCTGTGCTCTGGCAGCCACAGAGAGAAGGTGCACAAAACTCTTTTGCATGGCCGTAGCATGGTTTCACTGTGTGGTTTCTGATAAAATGTGTTAAAGCTCTTTTAAAGATTTAGCTGGCTGTTAGTTTAATCTGCCTTCATCTCTGTCAGAGGGTACTGGCTTTAAAAGAACCCCTCCTAGGGATTATTTCAGTTGTTGCTTGAGATGCTGTAGAGCACCTATGGCATCTCACTGGGGATGGGTGATACTGCAGAGGCCACAGACCTCTGGAATGGCAGCTATGGGCACACAGGAGACCTGAGGGCATCTTACACGCACCTGTTTTTCAACAGCTGAATTCCATCCCAAATATATAAAGAAGCTGAAATTAATAATCACGTTCATAACTGTTTGCATGCCGGTAAACCCTCACTGCTAAGGAAGAACAAGCCCGTGCTATTTATTATAAGTCTGCTGCTACAGCACATAGGCTTCCACAGTGTGCAAGTCAAATCCTTGGTGCCACTCATTTACTAAGGCCTTGATTCTGCAACGTGTGTGTATGGACAGCAGAATCAGGGCCTGAAAGGCACTTGCTCAGGTACAGGGACAGTGCAGAGCATCCCATGGGCCAAATTGACCTGCATCTGATCCTGAAGGACAGCATTTGTCTGGGTTGCTCCAGGAGAGCAGCACGTGTGTCCTTGCAGGCCCAGGTGGACTGGAGGAGCAGCGGTTTTGCCCTGCTGTGTCAATGCCACAGCCAATGTAAATCAGTGGAGTACAGCTACAGGAGGTTGTGCCTGGGGTGTCAGAGGAGGCAACAGGCTGCTCCCAGGTATGGACACATCCGTGCTCCTTCTGGCTGGGGTAGGGCCAGTTACTGTCACACAGCACAGCTCCACCTGCATGAGCTTCCATGCAGGTTTATATCCACAGTGAAACAAGTAACCCCATGGCAAGTCAGAGACCTTGGCTACGTTTCCTCTGGACACAAACCTCCAACTATCACATGAGAGAGTCCCTGAAGAAATTTGACTTTGGGGCAGTGAAGAGCTAAAGGCAGTAGGGGAAAAAGGCCCTCCCTGTCTGATTATTAATTAAAAAGAAATGTAATTCACTCAATTCTATTTTTATTTACAGAATATTTCAGTCCGCAGTGTTACTGGGGAGGTTTACTGTGCCAAGTCAGGCAGGAAATTTTCAGGACAAATACAAGAAAAATTTCTTATCTCTGACTGGAGATACGTGCTCTCTGGATCTTACAGGTGAGATAAGCCATTGCACTTCATGTCTAGGTACTCTTTTATGATTTTTAATACTTCTTCCCAAAAAAGTGCCATGGAAATTTTTATACAGGTAAGAAGTTTTTGTTTAACAAAAAATACCTCATGTTTTCAATTCTGTGTCATTTTTCAAAAATCTACTTAACTTGCTCTAAAGCTGCTATTAATTCTTCATGGAGTATGGGTTTTAATTTAAATGTTCAGAAACTAATGTAAACAACTTTGCCAGTGCAGCCCTGGGGCAAAACTAGAAATGTGTACAGCTTAATATTATGCTTTCCTCGTTGTTTGGGTTCTCAAGTGTTGTGATCATGAGACATGATACATTTCTGTCTCCCTCAGGATCCCTTAATGCAGCATATTTCACTCAGCTTATCTGAGGATTTGTTCTTCATATGACAAATTTAGTGATTAAAGGTAAAACAGAAATACTTCAGAGACTTACTGTTTTTCCCTGTGTTTCATTAATAGGTAGGCAGTATAACCTAACTGCTGTACCTTAATTTCTTCCCTCTTTTAAAATTTTCTTTTGTTTGTTTGTTTGTTTTGTTTGTGCTCCTGCAACTATTTCAGGTAGTGGATATAGCATCTCAACAACTGGATTCTTAATTAAGATCCTAGATCTTCTGGTCAGGGAATTCCAGGAGACTCTGAGCTTGCATCAAATAAATGAAGTTTCTAAGCATGATGGCTACATAGATAAGTTTCACAAATGACCAAGTGTATCCTAGAAATCCAGGTACAAAAATACAAGAGGTGATTATTTAATTTAAAGGATGTGATTGTTTTTCTTAATCACAGTTTATGATTTGGAAGCTTAAATGCTTCTGGTCTGATAAAACTGTGCCACCAGGAAGATTACAGAACTATAGTAACAAAGGAAAAAGTGAATATGTGGGGATGGGCTGCAGGAGCTCAGATGTACACAGACATCCACTCTTCATTCTATTTCCAAATGAACCATCAGACAAAAATTAGTGGACATTAAGGGTTGGGGTTTTTTTATTGACTGTTCTTTTGTTTTCTTGTTATTTGGGTGTTTTTTAATCCCTTGCCAAAGATGTGCTGAAATGCAACAGCAGACTTGTGTAGAGTAGAAGTGAAGGATGTGTGGGAGAAGGACAGAACAAGATCTATTTTCTTTGACCAAGAAGCTTCCTTTTGGCTTCTCTTTCAATACCAAAAAAACTAAAAACACCTGAAGTCCTGTGCAGTCACTTCTGTCTTTCTCTACTGCTGTTGAATATCTTCTAATCTCAAAGACCTTGTCAAACTATGTAATTCCATATCCACCAAGCAAACAAAGAGGGTGGTGAGGAACAAATCATTTTAAACAGTAAAAAACTGTTTAACTTCAGCATGCTCAGCACCAGTTTGCAATTCACATGGGTTATAGCTGGCTACCAGTATGTGACATTTCTTGCTAGCTCTCACTTTATTAATATGAAAGATTTTTGTTATGCCTAAATCTTATCCACCAGCCTTTTCAGGTATAAACAAGAATGCTGTTGAGTGAAACAGACTCAAACTCTTCTGCAATGCATTTGTTGGAAATCACATTGGAGTAGATCTTAAAACTGATACAAAGACTTTAAAACACAATACCAAATTTCACCTAAGTGCTGAGCTCTGCATGATGTTGTAATATTGGTGGGGGGAACAGGCTGAGGAAATAAAATAGCCCTTCAGGACACACTGCTCTAAAAGGGACCTGGCTTACTGTTTCACAAAGTTCTTCAGGACAGAATATATTTATAACCATTTGCCTAATGGATAATGAAGACTGAAGTGGGCAATAATTAGAGGCACAAAGGAACCAGCCCCGAGTCTGTGACATCTCCAGCTCTGGAGTGTTTTTTAAAAGAACATTAAAAACCCACTGCTTGGGTCAGTGTGGATAAATGTGGTCCTACTTCATGGGGCAGACTGGAGCTGAGAAGCTTCTGAAGGCTGTTCACACACATTAACCTAAGTGCAGGCATGAGTGGTTTAAGTTACAGTTTTACTCTCAATTTTTATTGCCAGTGTCTAAGGTGAGGGGTTAGGATGCTGTATTTCTTTTTGCTGTCTCTGTGTCACTCTACCTCATCCTATGATAACCGTTATTCTATTTTTTTAAATGAATTTGAAATTAGATAGTGCATGAACTCAGGATTCCTAAAGAAGGCAAAATGGGAACAGCAGAAAGCACAGACCTTGATCCCCAGGGGCAGCTGAGTATCTCCCTGGCTGCCACTCTGAAAGCCACTGGCCTCTTCAGAGTCAGCATCCAACAACTAACACGGACATGCTTTGCCAGGCACATCAGTTCAGGTGGGGCAGGTTTCTCCCACACAGGTTATCCACCAGCAGGCAACACTAACATGTTGGTTAACCCAAACCTGAGCCCAGCTGAAAACCCCAGTCCTTCCATCCTTCCTTCCTTCCGTCCTTCTGTCCTTCCTTTTCAGATTCCATGTGTGTTGTGCTGCACGTGTCTGCAGCACTGCAAACACAGGGATGAGAACATCCCTAGTGAACTGCAGCTCCAGCAATGCAGAGAGGACACTCATTATAAAACAAGTCCAGTGCTGAACAGGAGAGGTGGGATTTGATTGAGACAATCATAAATGAGAGGGTCTGTAATAGGACGTAGGACAAAGGCCTGGAAAGATGGCTGAGAAGTATCTGTCAGTGACTGAATTTATGATACAGCACTGGCCCCAAGCCAGGCATCACTTTTTTGTGCTTTCTCTTCTTTTGATGGGCCTCACCCAAAAAAGCCTGGGAGAAAAACGATCCTTCTGGGCAGGTGGTGACAATAACAGACTTCTCTGAGCCTGTCCCAAAATAGCACTCAGAATTGTATACTAAGGAGCATAACAGGGCCTAAAACCTAAACAATGCATTTTCTTTTAGAATTAAGCCAATGAAAACCCGTTAAGTCTTTTATGCCAAGTTCTGTTTTGTTCTCCAGCAAAGTGCACAGAATGTAAATTGCTGTGACTCACTACACAACAAGTCCACAAGCATTTGTCTAAAATCACAAAGATCTTACCTTGTAACTTTGAGCTGACCCATTTGCCATCAGTTCTTGGAAAATCTCTGGGCTATTCATTTGATCTAACTTTCTGTTTACAAGGGCTACAGATAAAATCAGTGATCCACAAACTGGTATCTGTCTGTCAGGTACTACAGGAAAATACATGTGGGAGTGAATTATCAAAATTGGGTAGAACAAGTTTTTTCCTCTGATTTTTGTTAGGCTTTTAAAAGCCATTTACAAGTGTAATTGATTTTTATTTCTATCTAAATTTTCTTTTATAAACTAGGTGTATCTCTAGCACATAAAGTACAAACATGCCACTTTAGACCTCAGCCCTTTCATGAGTTTGTAACCTTCAATGTAGATATCGTAGAAAAATTGTAGTGCATTTTTGTATTTATTCCTGACCTATTGTCACTTTAACAGTTAGATGAAGGACATACAGAAGTTTAGAGAGCGCTGCTTAGTGAATAAAGGCAATGTTGAGTTGGCACAGCAGATGTTATACACAAAGCAGGCAGTTAGCTTGCTGTGCTCTTTACCTTGGTTCCCAAGGTTTTGTCAATATTTAGAATGATTTGAACACAGTGGATGAGAAGTACCTGTATTCTGGTAACTTACTGTGTGTTTTCATGTCCAATCATAAAATGTAGAGTATATATTGTATGGGTGTCCAGTGGCATTGAACTACTGATTTCTTCACGCCTCCCCTTGCTCCTGAAGCAACAGTATAAAACCACTGTATACCTCAAACCTAACCCTCTTTAGGAATGCTCTGGACAAGCAGATGTAAGTTGTGTGTCTTACTGCCTCAGTATCAGCTCAGGCTCAGTCCCACTGAGCTTCACAGGAGTTTTATCAAAACATGACGAGAACAAGATTTTAAGTGCACACACCTACAGCCAAATCTGGCTCTCAGCAGTCCTTGTGCAAATCCAGCGTAGCTAATAAAGTCACGCAGGAATAACCATGGCAGAGTTTTGCCAACACAGAATAACCTCAGGTTCAAATCCACCGCTGCTCTGTATCCTCTGCTGCACAGCTCAAGCCCTGGTCAGCTCAGGGAGTAATTACATTTCATTCTCTCAACTATGCTCATTTTATTGGTGCTGCTGCTGCTCAGACACGGCAGCCTACACAACACAATCAGGCTGGCTTGTGGTTTTGTAAAAGCACAAATTTATGTTTGCTGAGTGGATTAGGGAAGCACATAAAAGAAAAATAATTTAAAAGCTGTGGGTTATCCTAAGGTGTGTCTCTGAAATACCAGAATTAAAACTATTCTGGTGTTTATCCCTTACTTTATAGCAAAGTATTAAATTTATTTTTGGAAATGCTGTAGGAAATATTTATAATTTCATTTTCTCTGTAGTGAAGAAAACAAGCATTTGTCAGGTGTTGCGGCTTATTTTGTGGTGTGGGACATGAGAGGAAGGTTGAGGTTTTATGTGTTTCTCTTGACCAATGCAGAAAGATTATGGAAAAATGAAAACAAAGGATGGCTCTTTTTTTTCTAGTCTTTCTGATGTCACTTGGAGTGGTTGAGAGTTACCAAGTGGCATGGCATGCTGCAGGGTACAATGTGCAATTTATGTGTGGGCAGATAAGACATGGCAAGACCTGAATTTAAGCACTGTGCATGGAAGAGAGGTTTCCAAAAGAGGGATCTAAACTCCTTTCCATGGAACAGACACTCAAACCTTGGGTATTGTATCTGACATTTATCCCTGCAGTGGATCTGAATCACCACTCCCTTTCGGAGGTTGCATAACTTTACAAGGTTTCTTGAAGGTTTTAGAGGCAGCTGCAATAACAAAGATTGATCCAAGTCAAAGAGCACTGATGTGAACTGACCTGAAATTCAACTGCGACACCATCTTCATCCTGTGTTTAGACAAGACTCTTCAGCAGTAAAACACATTTGCCTTTCGCATCGCCCCTGCGGGGGATCTGCGGTTCCTGATGGCCGGCGTTAACTCTAACCCTTACCTTGTCTCTCCTTCCAGCTTCACGTGGTTGTGTGGCCAGGTTCACCGCAACCTCCTCTCCAAGTTCACGGGCCAGGTTGTGGAGCTGTTTGACGAGGAGTTCCGGCACCTGTACGCGCTGTCCAAGCCCGTGCGGGGCCCCAAGACCCCGCCGCGCAGCCTCCCGTTCCTGTTCAGCCGGAGCTGGGTCCCCCCGCGCAGCCTCCCCTGCAGCGACGAGGGCAGCGCCAACACCCTCTCCGACCCCTTCAGCAGCCTCTCGGCTAGCAGCACCCACCAGAGCAAGCAGACCCCCAGAGCTCTCATATTCAACAGCAACTTCACCCCCCAGCCACCTCTCCACCGAGTCAATTCCTTCCACAGCTATGTCTCATTCACTCCCCCGCCTCCACAGAAGGCCGTGCAGCCTAACTACTACCAGCCACACTACATGGCCGAAAACTCCGCGGTTCCCTACAACAACATGAACATTTACAGACCTATAAGGCTCAGGCAAGAGGAACCGAACAGGACAGGGTTAAGCTCATCCTGGAGATGCCTCCACAAAGCTAACCTCTTTGCATAATAACCACCTTGTTTGGAAATGCAAGTAAATGTAGTGAGGACCTGTTTAGCAATCGCTTGTGTACTGATGAATATAGAAATTCTCTATAATACAAATGAGGATGATTTCAAGCCTCTTGTTTTGTTGCTTATGGATGCTTCATTTCCCTGATTAAAAAGCCAAGGCTGCTAATGTGTGAACCTCAGGTGCATCAGGATCCCAGGAAGAACACATCTGAATAATGCTGCTCACAGTGCAACACTGTGCTGCCTATCACCTGCCCCGGCGGCATATTTGTGTACCAGAAGTTCAGTAACTGTTTTTCTTATGTCCAGGCAACTGAAAGGGGGTAAGGCACAGTTTATTAATATGCATTTTATGCACTTGGATAAGGAGACTGGAGGCTGCTATTTCCATGGCAAACAGAGACAATGCTGGCAGCAACAGGCTACCTTTGTGCTGTCATCAAACCTTAATATTGATTTAGGGAGACTCCGTTTGGGCTGGCAGGGAAGCACAGGTCCTGCCACAGCACTGTCTCAGAGCTCTCTCTGCTTGAGCTGCACAGCAAGGATGGCTGCTCCCAAGGATTCCCAGGAAGGAAAAAACCTGGTGCCCATGACATGGACTGAGACCGACAGTTCGAGTTATGGAAGACACCTTACATTCACCCTACGTTCACTTCCACTCGTCAGCAACACCGGTGTGTCCCAGCACACTTGGTTACAAACCTCCAATCCTACCAGCTCAGGGCAACTTTCCTTATGCAGAGCAGCTGTGAAGGTTCAGACTGGAAAATGAAGCTGAGTTAAAGAAGAAAACTCCTACTAGTAACACACCAGGACTGAGTTCCAATTCATTTAATTGCACATGGATCTTTGAAATCCTTTCTGCGGTCATCTGATTGAGCATGAAGTTAGAGAAATTGCCGCGTTCTTCATGGCCTCTAATTTTTAAAGATAGACGGGGTGTCTGTAGTGTCCATGGACTAGAGCTACAAAGGGAGTTACAGAGGTTCAGCAGCTTGAACCAAACCAGAAAAACTTTCTGCCAAATAATCCATGAAAACTAAGGAAGCTTCTGTAAGCAAAAAAATTCGTGAAACAAAGGATTACCTTCCAAAGTTACCAAGATGCCTAACAGCTGTCGATTTATCACTATTTTTTTTTTCCACACCTGCTTTCTATCATCATTCATCTGCCTCCAACATAAAACAGAACCCTAAACACATTTGCACTTCTGGGCTGTTTCCCCTTACTTCTCACCTGCTCAAAAAGGAATACAATTTAATTATGTAGACTGTGGATGATGAAAATTGTATGCAGGTGAAGAGGGTTTCTCATCCTTGGAAGAGCAGTCATTTTGGAAGCATACCTGTAAAGTTTAAAGAACATTATGAAATGTACAGGATGGACACATTCTGCTCTAGCTTCGGTATGGGTGTTTTAACTGGTAATAGCAAATTTTAGAGTCTATAATAATAATCAGCTATTGCATATAATTGTAAATTCTGTACATAGCAACATTTTTTGGATTCCTTGGGGAGAAGGGAAATTTGATTTTCATTCCTATGGTAATTCTACTTAATTATCTGAATATAGCAACCATTCAAATAAAAAACTTTTTTTTTCTTCATATTCTCTTGCCTTGTACACCTTACTCTCTTCTCTTTCAAAAGCTGAATGAGTCCCATGCAAAGCCCAGATGAAGAAGAAACATATTTTGTTTCTTCTGAAATCAACAGCAACAGAATTAAGGTGTCGTAACAGACTAATTAAGATTTTCCTTCTAAATGTGGTTCAGTTCACTGATCGTGTTGTGGCCCAGCTGGGGTGGTACTGAGGGGGATGTGGGGAGAAGTTTGTAGACCTTCATTTCCTCAGGCCATGACCTGTGAAGTCCATGAAGGAGCTCTTTTCATCTCTGTGGGGCAAGACAGTTTGCCTACAAAAGTTTTGGAGAACACAGCTAATGAAAAGTAGGTAAGGGTCAAGCTAGTAATCCAGAAGGACCACTGTGAGTTAAGAGTTCATTTCAGCTGGATCAGGAAAACAGCTTGTGTTGGTTCAGATGTCTGAACTTGAACATTAAGTGAATGAAATTTCAGTTTTGATGGAAAACAGTCAGTTTACAATTTCAGCAAAGAGTTATGCTCAAAATCATAACAGGGCCCCATAGCATAGTGATGAAGGGCAACACATTTACAGGCAGCTGCAGAAACTGTCACGAAGGCCATGGCAGGTGCTGACCTGCCCTGTCCATCTGCAGCAAGGGAAGGGCTCAGATAAACTCTGCTCCCCCACCATGCACCCTCCTCAAGTCCGCGTATGACAGCAAGCTGAGTGCTGCAGGTGAATCCCTTGAGGGAAGGGATGTTGTCCAGAGGGAACTGGACACGCTGGAGGCCCATGTGAACCCCATGAAGTTCAACAAGGCCAAGTGAAAGGTCCTGCACGTGGGCTGGGGCAATCCACAGTACCTGTGCAGAGTGGGGGATGAACAGATTGAGAGCAGCCCAGAGGAGAACCCGGGAATACTGGTGGATGGTTTATTGGACATGAGCTGTCACTGTGCACACGCACCCCAGAAGGCCAAACGTGCCCTGGGCTGCATCCAAAGCCCCGTGGGCAGCAGGGCGAGGGAGGGGATTCTGCCCTGCTGAGACCCCACTTGCAGTGCTGCACCCAGCTCTGGGCACACACCCTGCAAAGGCCACTAATTACCTCGGTAGTGACTCAGGATCTCATCTGGGCTTTGCTGAGGCCTGTTGGATTCCCCTGCTGCCCTCCTATTTAGTCCTGTTTTGAAGGAAGATGATCTAGGTGGGGCTAAAAAGCTTAAATTAATGTAGCCTATACCAACCTCCAGATTATCTACAGAAGTGAATTTCTAATTAAAAGTGATTTTTTTGGGGATGTTTAAGAGTTTTTTTTTAGAATGGGAGGACCTGTGGAGGGCAGCAGGGGCCTCCAACGGGTCCCAGCAAAGCCCAGGTGAGGCCTCAGAGCACTCTGGAGGGCATTTAAGTCCCCATGTGGGCCCCTGCAGAGTCCAATAAAAGCCCCGGAGCTTTCTGGAGGGCAGCTCTGCCATGTCAGAGCACCACTGGTGGTGGCAGCGGTGGGGACACTCCTGTCAGGGCTGGTTCTGTGCATGTCCTCACCATGGGGAGCAGAGAGCAGGAAAGTGCCACTGCCCAAGGGACTGTCATGCTCCAGGAAAGGATGTTTGCAGGGCACTCTGAACCCACGGCTGCCCCTGTGTTCACACCCTGGAACTAAGCTGGATGAATAGGCTGGGCTTGGCCAGGGTTTTCCAGTGTCCATCCCTTCCCCAGCCTGAACTAGTCCTGCAGGTCTTTCAGCTGGTGCCCTGTGAGCAAGTGCTGCCCACTAAGGGGGTTTGGAATGTGCATCCTGCTGCCCGGCCGTACAACTCCCACCGGATCCCACCGGCAATTGCTGCTCCCACTGGAGGCACCCGGAGGAGCCTGTGTTCGAGGACATTCCCTGTGCTTGCTGCCTGTGCACCTGGGAGCACTTCACTGATTTTTTCTTCCACAGGCTGCTTCCAGTCACCTGGGACTTCACCTGACTTCCATAACTTCAAATATCGTGGAGAATGGCTTGGCAACTACACCAGACAATTCCCTCAGGAGTCTGGGACACATCTTATCAGGTCTTACAGACTTAGGTATGTTCAGGCTCCTCAGGTGCTCTCAACCCTGATCTTCTCTTACAGTGGGAGGGACTTTGCTTCCCCAGTCCCTGTCTTGAGAGCCATCCACGCAAGAGATGTGGGAGGAGAGGTTGCCAGTGAAAACTGAGGCAGAAAATTCACTGAGTCCCTCAGCCTTCTGCTTGTCCATTGTTATCAGTTTGCCAGTTCTTCCACAGGCTTCTGCTTCTTTTTTTTTTCTTTTTCTTTTTCTTTGTGAGACAGATAGTCCCTCGTCTTACCCTGTTATTCCTCCTAGGAAACAAAGCCCATACAGGGCTCCTCCTTCCTCAACCATTGCACACCATACTCCTTCTCCTTTTCCAGGACCCTCACTAGGCCTGCCAGCTGCACCTCCATCCCTGGGGAGGTGATAAGAGCAACAGATCTTGGAAATGATTTCTGACTTGTCCTGTGATGGACAAGAAGGCGATGGGGAGTAGTGAGCAGGGATTTACCACCTTACACTGTATCACATATGAGGCAGGAAGGTCAACTGACTCGTATCAAAAGAACCTCCCCAGGGCCAGTGCTCGGAGGGTCTCTCCTCCAGAGTTCCAGCCACTCATCCTGACACAGAAACACATCCAGCTTGATGGGAGTCCTGAAATACTGTCAGTTTTCTTCTAGTTTCCCAGAATTTCTGTCACCAGTGGACCCCATTTTACCTTCCCTATTGAACCCCCCAATGACTGATGCTGTCCCCAGTTTTAGTACCTTCCCAGGGAATGTGGATCTTGCAAGGACAATTGGGTGAATTCATCCAGTACTGGCTGTGTCATATGCCGCACTCACCAGGTGGGGAGCCCACAGAGTCCTGCCTGGGTTCCCAGATTGCTATCAAAATGGCTTTGCTTGCATTTTTCATCTAGCTTGTGGATGTGTACTAGAAAGAAGGCAGGAGAAGTTGTCACTACCTAAAACCCCTTTGCTACTGCCAGCAGTAAAGGTGCCTCTAAGCTGAGAGCACAAGCAGGACTCCATGTTACAACCCTTGATTCCTCATTATTACAATGACTGCCTGCTGATGGAAAATAGAGAATAAATAAACTTTTGTTTTCCTTTGTTTCCTTGTGCAGCCTTTGCTTTTTCTCTATTAAACTGCCTTTATTGTGAACCACAGGTCTTTTTGCTTTCCATCTTACTTTCTCCTTCCCTGTGGTGCTGGGGGAGGAGGGGGTGGTAGAGCATCGGGGTGGTCACCTGGCAGCAGGCCAAGGTCAACCCCCCACCCAGTGACAGGATGACAGGTAATGGCTTTAAACTGAAAGAGGGTAGATTTAGACTGGACACAAGGAAGAAATTTGTTATGAGTAGGGTGGTGAGGCACTGGAACAGGTTGCCCAGAGAAGTTATGGACGCCCCATCACTGGCAGAATTCAAGGTCAGGTTGGACGGAGCTTTGAGCAGCCTGGTCTAGTGGAAAGTTCCCTGCCAACCCCCCAGGCAGGAAGGTTGGAACTGGATGACCTTTGAAGTTCCCTTCCAACCCAAACCATTCGATGATTCTGTGATGAAAACTGTGTTAATGTTAACTAATTACAGCACTAACATGTTCCCTCACCTCAAAGCCAGCAGCATTCAAATACTCAATAGCAAGACACATAATGGTGTTTGTAGACAGCAATCATTTCAGGAGCATCAGAACCAGGGGCAGAGGGTCGTTCCCAAAGTACCTGTACCACAAATGTTAAAATGACAAAATCAAACCTCACTAACTGTTAGTGGATTCTCACTTACAATTTGCAATACTAAAATTTGCTATTTAACTCAGAATGGAGTACTGATACATGCACTAATACCAACAATAATATCATAAAAGCCAAATCATGAAGAAATCTATTACAGGCAGATGTAAAATTATGCAGAACGTAGAAGCAACAATGAAGCATTCAATGTAAAATGGAAATGCAAAGCTCCTCTTGAGACATGATCAGAAACAGAAAACTGGAGTTAGAAGAGGCATAGAAAAGGGAGAGGCAGGCCAATAAAGGAGGAACCGAAGTAGCTGAGATGAGAGATGGCCAGGCAAAAGTGGGACAAAGGAACATTTTATAGCCCCAGTGCAAAAAACACTGGTTATTTGGAACAGTAACTATGTGACACATTCAGAACAGCATTCATCTTGTTTTCTTTGCAGTAGTTAAAACCAACATTTTTGCCTTATTGTTATGTTTTAGAAAATACTGCCTGTTCTTACGAGCTACCACTTGTCTTTAACTCCTGAAGCCAGTGGGGAGTTAACCTTTGTATTCTCAGCTTAAGAGACAATGTCAAGTCAAACAATCTGCACAGACACCAAAAAGTTTCCAAATCACCTTGGCTAGCTGCTGTGTACTTTGGACATCTCAGTCGCAAAATGACAACATTTGGCAAGTACTTAATTTGCTGCTAAAACAGTTCCAATGCTATTTGTGGAGCCAAATAATTTGGTGAGTTTCCATTAAATGTCTGTACAGACCTGGTCCCACAAAAGCTGTGTTCTGATGTCCTAACAGCTGAGGCAAAACAAATTACAGCCTTTTTATGTGGCTTCTCATGACCTTCAGTTTAAGAAGAAAGTGGGAGATGTCCATGTTTCATTTTTTGCTGACATATTTAGCATTAAGCTTTCCACATTTGCTGTCTTTGCTGTAAGATTCTCGTGTTGATGCCAACATTGTAATTAATTAACAACACATTGTGGACAGTCTCTTCTGAAAAATTACGACACCTCTTAGTCTTAAAAGCATCCCCAGCCCTTCAAGCAGGCTTCATTGCCATCCGACTACAGCACTGCACAAACGCACACAAAAGTTTCCACCTAGCAAAGCGCATGCATGACTAAACCAAATCTTCTGTGGTACATTATGAGTGCACTAATGCTTACCCAAGGATACTTGCCAAGTCATCGTCTTTTGTAACAAGCTGACCAGGATGTGGTTTAATCACATTAACTCACCAAACTATCAAAAGTAATTTGACATGGCTGAAGGCAATATTCCGTTTTTCTGGAGAAGTTTCAGTCAACTTAGCAGAGGGCTAAACCACACCAAGGGTTCAATCTCTTCATCAGTCACACGGACGAAGGGATCGAGTGCACCCTCAGCAAGCCTGCAGATGACACCAGGCTGAGTGGTGCAGTTGACACACCTGGAGGATGGGATGCCATCCAGAGGGACCTGGACAAGCTCAAGAATCTCATGAGGTTTAACAAGACCAAGGGCAAGATGCTGCACCTGGGTTGGGGCAACCCCCAGTATCAATCCAGGCTGGGGGACGAACAGATCCGGAGCAGCCTTGCTGAGCCTTGGGGGTGCTGCTGGATGAGAGGCTGGACATGACCCAGCAATGGACACTTGCAGTCCAGAAAGACAAACATGTCCGGGGCTGCATCCAAAGCCCCGTGGGTAGCAGGGCGAGGGAGGGGATTCTGCCTCTCTGCTCTGCTCTACTCTGCTCTTGTGAGACCCCACCCTGAGTGCTGCACCCAGCTCTGGGGTCCCCAGCACAGGAAGGACATGGACCTGTTGATGTGAGTCCAGAGGAGGCCACAAAGATGTTCAGAGGGATGGAGCACCTCTCCTATGAGGAAAGGCTGAGAGAGGTGGTGCTCTGCAGCCTGGAGAAGGTTCTGGTGAGATCTTATTGGGGCTTTCCAGTCCATAAAAGAGGATACAAGAGAGCTGGAGAGGGACTTTTTATAAGGGCCTGTAATCACAGGGCAAGGGGGAATGGATTCAAACTTAAAGAGGGCAGATTTAGATTAGATATTAGGAAGAAATTCTTTGTTGTGAGAATGGTGAGACACTAGAACAGGTTGCCCAGAGAGGTCTAGTGGAAGGTGTTCCTGCTTGTGGCAGTGGGGTTGGAACTCGATGATCTTTAATGTCCCTTCCAATCCAAACCATTCTGTGATTCGTGATACGTTCTTTAATCAGTATCTTAAAGCTTTAAAATTTCCCTAAAAGTAGCAGACACAACTCACACATGGTAAATCATCATTCAGTTGTGAATTATTTAAGGTTTTGGCATTCTTTAGTACTCCAGAAAGAAAACACAGGAACACATGAAGAAAAGGGGCAGCAAAGTATGTCTGAGACTCCTGGTTTTAAACTACATCCATTACAGAACACTTTTACAGAAAGCTACAGAAAAATTAAGTCTCACAGTTTAAGAGAAGATGGGTGAAGAGCACACCGTGTATGTCTGAAATGTAAACTATTTCAAGTGAAAGAAACTACAGGAGGATCTTTGCCCTCTTCTAGATGCCCAAAGCACACAGCACCGGTGCTTGAGAAAGCAGAGCAAAGTGTTGTCACTATCAACTGGAAGCACAACAGAAAGAGCTGGATGAGGCAGAAACAACACTGCCAGTTTTCACAGCACAGATCTTCCTTGAAGGCTTTTACAAAGGATATGATCTGACTAAACACTCTTTGGTATATATAAACAACCTTGACAGTTTTTCTCCTCTCTCATCTAAGCAGAGTGAACACAAGACTATATCTTGTTTGACGCCTGCAACAAACACTTGGCTTCAAAAAGAGAAAATCTCTTAGTTTTAAGTTAAATATTTACTACTTAGATTTCCTTCCTAAAAGATATGGAATTATTGTTATTAACAATTTGTCAGTATAAATATATTTGAGATTTCTAGCTATTAATCTCTGAACAGGAAATCACAATAATGTTAATCAAGAAATATTAAAAAATTACATAAGAAAATGGCTAATTCCATGGCTCTAAATGCAACAACATCAAATTTGATACCAAGAAACTTTCACACTGAACATCAGAAAGGAAGCTTCCATCCCACCACCACTGCAGGCCTCAGAAAAATCACAAGCACTTCAAGCACAAATTGGTGAGGATTGTGATGGAAAGCTACCTCTGAAAGCTGAAAGCTTGGTTTTAGTGTTCCTTATAACTTTAAATACAAACAAATCAGTGAAGGAAGAAAAGGATGCAAGGTTAAGAATTTAAATACAGAGATTTGTATCTATTCTTAAAAGAAATACAATAAGAATTCTTAAAAAATGTAATATGAACTTTATTGCATGTATCATGCCACAATCATTTGGAGATACAAGAATAAGTACAACAAAATGTCTACGTTACTGAAGGTGGGAGATAAATATCTGAATAAAATTGTCTGTCAAAGTGACATAAATCATCTTGGAGATTACCAAACCATTTGATTTCAAATTCTGTGACTGAAGCAGTTACCAGTGATGACAATGCTGAAGGGCCTATGCACTTTACCTCACCCTGAAACTCCTCTTTTAGTTTTTCTGGTATAAGATCCTGCCCCATAGCCTGCAAAAAGAGTAAGAAAGAAGAAGGGAATCAAGAAAATAACTTGCAGAAAAAAAACCATCAAACATGGCATTAATAACAGATCTTTACAGGCAAAGCCCTTGTCACATGAACCACACACCATACTAGAAAAGTTTCCAAGCCATGATGAAGTTGCTTGCCTTGGCATTCTGCATTCAGGGAGAGCTGAGGCCAAAGCTCAGTGCTGCACAATCCCTCCAGCTTCTGGCTGCACTTGCACAGGGGGGTTTCACTTTTAATTGTGGCAGAAATCTCAATGCCAGCTCTGCATTCAGTGCTCACCTTGCATCAGCATCAACACTCAGAACTCCTCCTGGGGCTTGTCCGAGCGAGGGAAGCAAGGAGAGAAGCTTCTTTTCCCAGTCTTTCCCAACCCTGGGATAGCCTGTGTGCTACTGCCCTCTCATGGATGCCATCCCTCCGACTGCCTGCAGCCCGGCAGTGGTTTGACTGTCACTAACTTAAAGCTGTAATGCTGACAGCAGAGTTGGAATCTCGCTGGCTTCATTTTGATCCTTAACATAAAAGTCAGAAGTGCTTTAAATAGCACTAAAAATGCTTAATCTCTATGAAGAGATTAAATGCAATATTGCTCTCCTCTGTTATTTTTTTGAAACTAGAACCCAGTACATCAAACAGAACAAAGAAATGCAAAAGAAGGTCTCTGGCTTTTTCTGGTTAATACTTTTTATGCAAGTGTTTAATACTGCTGTGGCCATCAAAGTAATCTTCACTTCCATTTCAAACTAGTGATTCACTTTGGGGCATCTAAAACTCCTGAGATAAAATGTGCATCCCCGGAAATGCACAGTGATGATGCATCTGCAAAGTCCAGTGAGAAACTCAACAATGCTGCACATTCCTGAGAGGAGAACCTCAGCAGATCAGAGATCCACCTGTGTGACACAGGCCAGGGCTCTACAGGCACCTCTGTCAGTTCCAGATAACACCCTGCCAGCAGCCCGCCCCAGCTAATTTCCCTTGCTTCCTGGCACAGTTAATTAGCTCGGGGGAGTGTCATGCTTAAAGGACAACCAGTCTACACAGAGAACTGAGACCCTGCACACAATGAAACATCCTCTTACTTTGGTCATCAACAGCAAGGAGTTTTCATCGAAACCAAGTAGAGCCACTTTGTCATCAATTTCTTTTTGACCTTTTCTGTTATTCTCTAGCACAAAGGATGACTGTTGTGACTGAGTAAGCAGAAGTAAAAGCCTGGAATGAGAAAGGCAGTTAAAAATTGGCACAGCTCAAAAAAGAGTAAGTCAGCAGACCTAAAAACAACCATAATGTTTAATGCTTTAATTAACACTTTTAACACTTTAATACTTTAAACCAGCTCTTCTTCCTGAGTTTTGCCTCCTGCAAAGAAGTCAATACATGTGTATCAATCTACTATGGATATTGTATATCTGTGCTATAGAACTACTGAGAAGTATTTTTGAAAAACAATGTGCCAATAGCTCTGGTTGCTCTGTGCAAACATTTTTGTCCCCGTGTATTTGTCACACCATTCAAAAGGGAGGCTTGGACCTGTGAGGCATCAGGTGTCCCATGTCCTTACAAGACAGCAGCACGTTTTTGCCTATGGAACCTGAAAAGCTGGAAATATGGGGGTTTGGACAAATATCAAACATCCTCCCCACACAGGCCAAGCCTGGATTATTTTCTAAAAGTGTTCACCAGTTTTATGTTCCAGGCAGTGCCCCAGAACTCACAACCATGAACTGGTGAAGGTTACACACCCTGCTCACGACAGAGGTTGATGTCACACAGGGCCCCATCACCAACTGCTTGAGCAGCAAGAACAGTGGCAGCTTCCAGAGTCCTCCTCACCCAAGGACTGTAAAACAGGTTGGCAGAGGAAATATCCAGGTATGTATACATTTGTCTTAAATCCACTGTCAGATAGATTAACAGTATTGTGCTTATTTTACATTTCTAGGAACATATATATTGCATGATCTCCTGTGAACTCACTGAAATTCACAATAGGCATTATTTTAGAGATAAATACCAGTTTTAGAGAATTTATTAGGGTCTAGAGAAGGGCCACAAAGGTGATCAAAGGCCTGGGAAGCCTGCCATTTGGGAATAAGCTGAGAGAACTGGGTTTGTCCAGACTTGAGAAAAGAAGACTCAGGGGAGACCTCCTCACCATGTTTCAGTATTTAAAAGGTGGCTACAAAGAAGATGGAGACTCCCTTTATACAAGGAGCCAGATGGAAAAGATGAAGGGCAATAGGTATAAGGTTAATTCTGGAGAGATTCCAACTGGACACAAGGGGAAAGTATTTTACAGTGAGATCAGTCATTGGAACAATCTCCTCAAGAAAGTTGTGGATTTCCCAGTGTTGGACATTTTGAAGAATCAGCTAGAGTGGGTGCTGGGCCATCTTGCCTAGATCATGTTTTTGCCAAGAACAGATGACCCTTGAGGTCCCTTCCAACCTGGAATTCTATGATTCTACATTATTTAACCAAGGGACCATTAGGACTTAGCAGTGTTGTTACTGAAAATGTGTTTAATTCAAGTTTTGTGCAAAAAGAAAAACAACTATTTTTTTATCCCATTTACTGAAGTTAAGTGAAGCTGGTGTATAATAATGGTGTACATTTTTAAGGAAAAGACTCAAGACCTGAGATGAAAATTTTCATTTGAACACTATAAACATCAACATTTACAAATCTGAATTTCCCAGTTAAAACTTCATTGAACTTACAGATGGTTTGTTGGTTCAAGGTAAAAATGGAAAGTATTTTTAAAGTATTTTTGTTTCAAAATTTGCATCAACATAGTATTAAAAAAAAAATGAAATCGCAATGAAAATTAAACAAAAAAATACTCCATTTTTTTTTTTCAAAACTGTGAGAGTCAATTATTCATGATGCATTAACAGAGAACCTTATTTCCTACAAAAAGAAATACCAACATCCCTTTTTCAGGTGCAACTTATCCTGCACATACATTTATACAACATCTACATCCCAGTTAAAATCCAACAGACCTCAAAATATTAGACAACCTGCATAAACCTTGGGCAGGGTAGAAGCTTATCCCGGACAAGTGTATCTGCAAATACAAACCACAGTAACACTCTGTGAAACTGTGCAGCCAAGCAAGGAAATGCCACCATTTGTAACTGTCTCAGTTCTGAACCATGCACACTGAAACAAGCAACACAAATTATTAATATAAATGTACCTTCAATTTTCAATATCAGTACTAAATCAATTAACTTCTTCCAAGTAGCAATTAAAGTCTTCATCTCTTAGTCTGAGTACAGTTAAAAGCTACTACTTGGGTTTTTTTCATTTCTTAAATCTTGCCCCAGCAGGGCAGTTATAAAAAGTGCTCTCTGTAAACATTTCTGGACATTCATAAGATGCCTTTAAAAACATTCAATGACTGATACATTACTAAGAGGCAAGAGGGGGAAAAACGATCCAAGATTATTTTAACAAAACCAGTTCCTAATTATCTCTTTGAAAGATTATGTTTTGGGGATTTTTGCTGTATGCAAGAGTTTTAGGAAGAGGGAAAAGAAAAGGAAAGAACATTCTAATGCAGGCCTGTCAATCAGTTGTCACAGAGTTCATTTTCCAGCCTCATCCATTATGCAGATTGGGGTACTATTATAAAATACATTTTCACTCAAGCATGAGGCTTCAAGCAAATAAGACAGGTGGCACTCGCAGAAGGAAGACTGGCTATGCCTTCCCTTTGGGGCACTTCTGCTACTGCATCTTTAATACCAGACCAGGGAACAGCAGTGGTCTAGCAGGAGCATTTGTTGAAGAACAGGCCCTTTTGTATATAATTACTTGAAAAGATTCGCATTATAACCTCATTAAAAAACTCTTTACTCCTCAACTGTGCATGACACTGGTTTACTCTTTCCACTCAGATTCAGACTCTTCACAGCCACCACACTAAGTAGATTTTGCTTTTTAGATCTGAAGCAATAGTAGAGTGCTTCTAAGTTAGTGTTGCCAGCTATGAAACAAACATTTAAATTGAAAATGGAAACTGAAAACAACAACTGGGAAACACATGCTTTACATTGTTCTTGACTGAGAGAACTTAATATTATTCTAAGAATACCTACAGTTACCTTGCTCTAATAAACGAGGCACATGCTTTTATCCCAACTTTCTTTAACACGTTCTGCTTCCAGGACTTGGAGTCTGCACATTTCTCTTTGTCTGTCAATTCCAGTTCTCCTGAAGTGCAGAGGAATTCTTTCACCACTCGGCTGCTGGGACAAGTCACTGCCTTCTCCCCCCTTGTTTCTGCAGCAAGGCTGAACCAAGGGCCTTCTTTCTGGCCATCTGATCTGCAAGGCTGCAAATTAATCTCTCTGCCAGTCGATGTTTTGAAACTGCTATTACTTACACAAACCTCTTCAGACTGATTTAGATTTGCTTCTGGAATGACTAATGGAGACAAATTCTGTAAAAGGCTCATATAAGCTTCAGCAAGTAACTTCCAGAACCAGGGATTGAAAGGATGTAAGCAGATCAGTTGCTGCAGACACATGATCTTTTTTTCTACATTTTCCAGACTCTGGTAAATGGAAAACTGCAGGTTGAGAACCGTCGTTAAGTGATCTGTGTTAGTAGCGCCGTTTCTCTAGAAACAAATGATAATAGATTAAAAACAGGAGTAGAACAGAATCATCCTTCAGAGCCTAAGAAAATGTCTCCCTAAATAATGACATACAAGTATCACAAGGTAATTTTTAAACTGTACAAAATGGTGCTCTTAATTTAAAATGATACAATGGGATACAGATCTTGCACAATCAAGCTGACAGCATTCCCTCTAGCTGCCTTGTCCCAGGCTGAGAGGCAAGAAGATCCTAAATGCTGTCATTTGTTTATTTGCCTTCAGAGTGTTCTACAGCTGCCTTTCTTCACAGCATAAATACCTTTTATATAAAATAAAAAGCATCAATAATATTTGAGCAGACTTCCGAGCCTCTGGACTTTTTCCTTTATGGGAAAAACTCTATTTGTGGCTAGATACCCTTCTTGGTGGCAGTTTGGCAGCAAGTATATGGAAATAAAAGGGAGTTTTGAACTGCCACTTGTATAGTGGAAAGATTTAAGCATTCATTTATTCCCTTTCTTATAATTCCTATTACATTGCATTAATTCTGCCTGGCAGAGCATGATATTTAGTCCCTTCCAGGACTACCAGTTTCCCTGCACAGGGAGCTCATTGTGGTACAGGGTGTTCCAATTTCTAAAGAGTGATTATATCTGCAGTGACAGTTACCCTCTGTTTACCAAATACTCTGAGCACTGAACATCCTGAAGGATTATACACATGAAAATTATTATTCCAGAAAATGGTCCATATAAAAGAACTACTGGCAATGTTTTCATGTTCAAAGCCTAAAAGAAAGACTGCATTATTTACCATTTTTTCTGCAATATCCAGAGCCTCCTTGTGCCTTCCTAGGCGAGATAAACACCGAGCCTGGCCCTCCTGGACATCGCGTCTCATTGCAATGTTGCTGGCAGGTAAGAGTAGCAGGCAGTCTGAGTATTCACACAGGGCTTTCTAGAAGTGTCACAGGAAGAAAAGCCAACAAAACACTGAGAGATTTGCATTTAAAAGCAAGCCTGACAGCACATTTTCTTTACAACTACAGTCACAAAGGGAAGGCAGAACCTGAAGTCCACATTTGCATTTCTCCAGACTCAACTACTACCTGTGTGAGCAAGAGACAAGGCCCCAGTACTACACAGCCAAGTCTAGATGAGCAGCCTCAATTCTAACTCATGTTTAGTCCCCAGCAGGATTCACCACACATCTGTCCACCTCTCTCCCACCAGGCTTGATCCAGAAAGGATCATCTACTGACCTGGCTAATATGTGACATAAGGCATCTTTCCCCCAGTTCAATGATCCGAGTGCTCATCCTAAATCTGTGGGACCTTGTTTCAAAACCATGACATTCTCCATGGGAAGGTTTGAACCTGCAAGTACCTCACCTCAAATAATCAGTAAGTCAGAGAATACCACAAGGAAGGTGAATCTCCATCGTTCCTGTAGGCTGGTTTTAATGTACTTGAAATAAGTATTATTTGGGCTAAGGAAAAAGGCAAGAATGAGCAATACTTTTGCAGCTTAATGCTCAGGGCACTCACCAGGACTCCAATTAACATTTAAATACATTAAATTAAGTATTCAGTGAAGCTAAGTCTGGAATCTTGATTTCTCTCCCTTTGTGTAAGTGCTCAGAGAGAAGACTAAAGAGAACTGTTCATTCTCCCATCTCTCAAAATGAGTATTTAATTATTCCTTGTAAACTTTAATGGTTCTAACAGAAAGAGCTTCTAGGAGACACACCCTAAATACTTCCTAGCAAAACAGCTGAAATATTTTTCTTTCCTGATGCTGACGTCACATTCCTTCTTAAGCAAAAGAGGGAGCTCCCCTCTGCCCAGTGCATGCAGCAGCCACCAGTGAAAATGGATCAGAGGGTTGAGGACAACCCTGTTTGCCTTGTTATGGTGACAAAGGAATATAACCTTTGTTCAGGCATTATGAGTCCCAAGCAGATTCTACAGTCATCAATATCCTAAAAACAGGCACAGCTTAGATCACTGCTGTCCTTGACACTTCCTATCAAGTGGCCTATCCTGAAGTAAAAAACTACTGACAATGAAAGAAGAGATTACTACCCCTATTTACATATTTCCAGCCCCCTTTCTAAGGTCAGTGCTTCCAAATCTGTAACTTTATGTGCAATCAAGCTCTGGTTCTTGTTCCACCAGTAACCTAGGTTAGCAATAAAACTGAAAACATTTCTAACATGAATCACCGCAACAGAAAAGAGTTAGGAAGCAATGGTCTGTTCTATTTAGCAGATCTGAGGAGGTGTTATTCTCCTCTGTTTGGGAACCACAGCAAGGAGAAATCTGCTTTTCCTGAGGGTCAGCAGCTACATCTGACCGCAGCCTGAGGCAGCTCTGCTATCAGCAACCTTTTAAGAATCCCTTCAGGGCATCTCAGCTGAGACTAGAAAACATCTGTCAGATATATGCAGGGCTGCAGTGGTGCTGGAATAACATTAGGATCAGTGCCAGCTGAGGTACAAAAACATCCACAAATCCAATGGGCAAGGTAAAAGGAGAAGAGTCAAAAGTCAGCTGGAGGGCTTTGAAATCAGGGAGCCTGTAATGCAAACCGTAGGCTGGAACAAGAAGCTACACCTGAAACAAGGGCTGGAGACGCAGATTTCAACAAGGAAACAAGGTACCAAAAGGCTAGATCCTGCAACTAGGACTGCATGGCTGATGAGGAATGCGGCTTAGAACGTACACAGTGAGGAGAGGTCTGGGACCACCGCCGGCAGGAACAGACACGGGCAACACTCAGGCACGGCAAAGGCACAGCCGGCCTTCCGGAGGGAGCGGAGGCAGCAGAGACCCGGCACGAGCCATACAGAGGCTGCTCCGCGACCGGCAGGAGCCTGACGGCCACTACAGCTTTCATCTGACAGCGGGGGGAGCTCTGAGAAAGGTGACCCGCAGCCACGTGGTGCCACCGACCTGACAGCCTTTAAGGGACACGGCATTATCGCCAGGAGCTAGGAAACCACATGCCAAACTCTGACCGTGACTTCCCCGGCCACAGACACCAGCTCTGCGCACGGCTGAACCGCTGCGATGCACCCGCCTGCCTGGGACCAGCGCCGGGGCAGCGCCGCGTTCCTGCCCAGTTTGCTCCAGGCTGACTGCCGGGTGGATCGTGGCAGGACACTGATCTCCACCGCGGCCCGGCCCTGCCCGGGGCTGCCGCGCGTTCAGCACGAACCGGGAGCGCGATTAACCGCGGCACGGCCGCCAGACCCGCAGGCCGCGGTACCCAATGTACGTTCACCCTGGCGCAGCACGCCGGGGACTCCAGGACCGCCCCAGTCCGTGTCCCCACAACTTCCCCGGCCCGTGCGAGCGCCCTGGAAATACCTCGAAGTCCCGCTGCCGGAACGCCCAGTCCGCCCGGAACTTGCTGCCCGTGACCCTGCCGGCGCCTTCCTCGCCGTCGGCCGCGCTGTGGAACCACTGCGGGCACACAGAGCACACACAGACCCTGCAGACCCGTCACGGCAGCGCCGCGGAACCACTGCGGGCACACAGCACACACAGACCCCCACA
>VZTG01006201.1:3717610-3752204 GCA_013397845.1 Melanocharis versteri
CGTCACGGGCCGCGGAACCATTGCGGGCACAGAGAGCACACACAGAACCCGCAGAGCACACACAGACCCGTCAGGGCCCTCCCGCCGCCCCCGCTCCTCACGCGGGGCTCGCAGTGCCTGGCGCCGCACGGAGCCCCGTCCCCGCCGCCCTCCCGCCGCTCCCGGCTCGGCGCGAACAGGGAATCCTCGAACTGCGGGCCCAGCGCCGGCTCCATCGGCTCCATCGCCGCCGCCGCTCCCGCCGGCCCCCGCGCGCCCCCGCCGGCCGCGCTCCGCTCGGGGGAGGAGTTCGGCCACCGCTCACCGAAAGGGAAGTGCTGGGAGACCTTCCAGGAAAGAGCAGAACCAGAATCCCTCGCCTTGATAAATTAACTGCGTAATTGTGGAGGTGCTCTGTTAGCATCTCGTCCCGCTCACTGTGCAGGGGTGAGTGGGAATGTGTTTTGGTAACTTTTCCATTTTGTTTTAGGTCTGTCTCAAAGCAGAAGGTGTGTAACCTGCTCTAAGTGACCCTGCCTTGGCAGGGGGTTGGACTAGATGATCTCCAGAGGTCCCTTCCACCCTAAAAATGCTGTGATTCTGTTAAGTTCCAGGCTTTCCACGACAGGCTCTCCCAGAGCCTCCTACACTGTGCTACGGGAAACTGGGACACACACAACAAAGCGAAGACTGATCTTAGACCTTCTTCAGGATGTCAAGACACAGGCACCGGCTGCTCATTGAGAGTTCTACATGCCCCGGCTGCCTGCCCTGCCTCATGGTACTACTGTGCACAGTGTGCTGTGTTTTAAGGGTAGTGCTGTGCTGTTTCCTCCCTCCACCTTGCCAGTCCATCCACCCAGGAAGGTCCGTTTTGTCTCATCTAATCACCACACAGGTCTGGAGAAGGTGAGCTGAAAAGTTATTCTTGTACTTCCTTAGCCTGCAAAATGGACTAATGAACTTGTCTATACCAGAACACCTTTTGAGGCCAAAGCAGTGCTTGTATAGATGATTTTAAAGGTTTCCTTTCAGTAGACAGGGAAAACAAGTGGTTTGGTTTTGTTAAGGTTTTTTCTTCTTATGTGCTTAAAATACCCTTCCATACCAGCATAGCTATGACTGGATATAGCATGACCTGGCATAAATGCCAGGGTAGAAACTCAACTTTGGTAGTTGGATTTGATCAGAAAAATAAAAGCAGACTGATGTTTCTTTTACTTGTAAACTTGCTGTTTGGCAAACAAGCCCTCCAGCACAGAGGAAACTGTTCAGCAAGTAAGTCTTGAGAGAACCAGGAGTTTGCTTGACATGCTTCAGTCTTTCTGTTTACAAGTATCAAGGTAGGTGAGGACAGTCACTTGTATATGCACACCAAAACCATCTGGCTTCCTCCTGCCTGCAGACCAGGGCAGGCAAAGCACACGGGGGTCAGACTGTGGAGGTTGGCACAAGTGTCTGAACAGTTTCAGCACCTGTAGTGCTCCTCACCTACACTGGACACACACATTCCCTTTCCCCCGACTCCAGGACTGCAGGTCACGCTGCAACACACTGGTCTGATGAACAAGGCATAAAAATCCAGAAAGACAAATAAGCACAAATCAAAAAGAAGAAAATCCAAAGAAAGAAACATGAGTAATCAAAGTGAAATGTGGCCCCAGCTCAAAGTAAAACACAAAAAGCAAGGCAGTCCCAGGGGCAAATCCCACAGCAGCTGGTTGGCTGCCAGCTTGTATTGCAGAGTCCTCCAGGGCTGGGGGTTTCAACCATCGACCATCATTTCTTCTGAGGATACCAACTTTTGTGGTCTACAAAAGGCTCTGTGTTGCAATGCAGAGAATGCCTTTGTCTGGTAAATCAGTGATAGGAGAGTCACGATTCCCAAGTGCCACACAGGGGGCCTAGCAGCTGACTGTGTGGTTTCAGTTTTAAGTCATGGGCAAAGTGTTGCCTCTCTTCATTTCTTCTTTGCCTGGCTCGCCCCTGCCTCCCCTCAAGACATATAAAAAGCTCCTCATATATTAGTTACACTAATGAAAAAATGCAACTTTAAGAAATCCCTCTGCCTTGTCAGCACCAGAGGTTTGCTCAATTTCTCCCCCAAGATCCAAGTCATCAGTGTAGCTGCTAGAATACAAATTCTCACTGTACTTAAGTAAAGCTGTTTGCCCGAGTTTGCATGGCATGATTTGCCTTGATGCTGTTAGCCTTGGCTTCACAGAGGAGAAAACATCATCCCTGGAAGAGGCAACTTTGAGGGGGCTCAGATATATGAGCCCTGCAAGAGCCTGTGCTGCTGCAGCTGCTCTGTGTAGGCAGCTTCAGGGATAAAAAGAAGCTATAGCTGAATCTCTCCCTAAAGGCAGCCAAGGTCTTACTCCACTGCCAGCCACCAGCTCGGCACATGAACACTGGACCAATAAAAAGGGGCTCCAGTAAGTTGTGGCCTCCAAGCAAGTTCCTGCGCATCAGCAAAGCCATTGTGGCTGCTCACACGAGCGTGCCTCGTTACGGCAGCTGTGAGGGGCTGTGACCCAGCTTCACCCTGGGTGAGCAGGGGCAGGCGAGTGGCGGGCAGGCCACTGTGCTTCATCTTGCAGTCAGGGTGAGCCCAGAGACAGCCCAGGTTGTGAATGCAACTCCAGTGATAGGCAGGGGTTTTTCACACTGTCCTACTGCCTGAACCTTCTGGCCAGGAAAAGAAAATGCAGCAGGGAAGACAGAGTTTGTCTAACATCCTTCTTCTCCCTATTTCCCTGTCTACTCTGAGACAAAATTAATTCAGAAGAATCCTCCTCCAGTGTTTCTTTAATTACTGATGTTATTATTTGTATTGTGATAGCATCCATGGGTCCTTGCCACACTCCAGCCACTCTTGTGCCAGCACAGACACAGCACAAAGGCTTCAGAACCATCAAGCACACACAGCAGAAACAAGAAACCTCAGTCGGCAACTAGGGCCCTATCTTGGTAGGCACTACCCACACAGATCAGCCAGGAATAATGCAGCTCACATGGGTTTATTAAAATATACTGGAAAGCAGCTGCCTTTGGAAAAAAGTAGAAGAGAGAATAAGTTCTCTCCTCAAAGCAAGAGAGCTGCCTGTAGTGAAGAGACCAAGTAAGGCCCACAGGCAGCATTCCTCAAAGGATGGGGTGGCTCCTGAATTGTTAAGTGGATTCTCCCAGACATTGTGAAATATTCATACCTTGAGGGAAGATTAGTTTTCTTGTTGGATAGTCATAACATACGCTCTTCGCTAAACACACTCATGAGAAGAGGAGCAGCTCTTTATTTGCTGACATTGTCTTGCTGTGTCCTTGTCTCTTGCCTGTTATTTAGAAGTTCTTTACAGCAGAAACCATCTTTCATCTTCTTTGCATGGTGTCACATGTAAGGAGATATTGTCCATGACTACTGGGAGGGTAATACAAAGAACATTTCATGGTTTGGGGCAGACAGAGGTTATCACTACTACAAACTGCAAACAAAAAAAAGCTCTGATGAGCTCAGATGAACTCTAGCATAACTTACAATGATGGCAGTAAGTTCTAGTTCTAGTTAGACACAACAAAAATTGAGTGGGGAGGTGAAGGATGCATTGTGGAAATCAAAGAGTATGAATTGTTTATTGTTAATAAAAGCCAAAAGCTTTTTAGGGGTCCTTAGGACAGACAGGAGAAGATGCATCCCCCAAAAGATGGTTCATTTGCCTGCTCTACCTTAAGACAGTGCAACCTTACAAGCCCCTGGCAAGCCATATTAACTAGGCTATAATCCATCCCCCTCAGGCCTCACAAAACCCAATAAAGCTGTTATTGCCAAAAGGGTGCACTGCACACAGATGTGTTCAGCTATTAATGGGTTATGCAACTATTTTCTGTCTAGTAGGATAAATGATGAGCAGAATGAGTACACCCTTGGGTTTGACTAGAAAGCTGTTGAAAAGAAAAGAGGAAAAAAGCTTTCTGGAAAGATAGAAGAAAGTGATCAAGTGCTAGAAAGAATCCTAAAGCAGTGATCTTCTCAGGCAAGCTAACACATTTCCAGTACTGATGCGATCATGTGTCTGAACTGTTTCACTCAGCCAGGTAGTACAAGCACTGAGGCTGTGCCTTGATGGTCTGTGAATACAAAAGTCATGGCAAACAGTGGTATCTCCAATCTACTACTCTAACTGGAAAAACAACCAACAGAGTCCCAGGGTTGGGTGTGGTGAGGTTTGCCTCCTTCTACACCCTTTTTTCAGTTTTAACAGTTTTTCAAAAAACTCATTAACTTGCCCTGGCCACTGTTATACTTGTTGCTTAATTGCAACTTGTGATGAAACCAGGTCGAAAAGACCACAATGGATTCATTACTTCTCTAGGTTAAAACTTTCCTACTGCAGTTTTCAGGACTGGGCAGGACGAAGTAACACTGGCAGCAACTCCTCTAGGACACCATTGAAGACCTTTTTCGTAACAGCATTGAATCAACTGAGCTGACTTACAACAATATTGTTGTCTTGCAGGAACAAAAAGAAACAAATCAAAAGAATTAGAAAAGAAATAAGCTGCACTGAAGAAATACACCCAGGGCTTCAGGCCTGCTCTTCAGTGACCCTCACAACTCAGGTTTTTTCAGGCCTTGCTCTGTTTTTCCATATGTTTTTTCCATCTGCCTCCACATGGGAAACAACCAAACTGTTGATTCTGCAGTGCCTTTATTCCCATACAGCTTTTGCACTGCTGGTGAGGACTAGTGGAAACTGCTATTAAATTTAGCTTCTACGTCTTATTATTGCCTTACACAAGTAGCAGTGCCTGCAGAAAGTGTGAGGCACAGCAGAGGGAAAGCACTGCTCAATGAACACATGCAAACAAAATGCAGAAATCCAGAATGGACTTTGCCCACAATTGCTCCCTTCCCCCAATAATTGCACGTGAAATGCATTTAGAGCAAAGAAAACTGTAAAACATACATCAGTGATGCAGTTTTTAACTCTGTGGTATCTCTAGGAAAAATGATGAACCCCTACCATAGCAGGGCATCTGTGGGGCTCCAGTTCTGCATGTCGTGGGTGCCAGGTGTGACACTTGCACAGAAATCCTTGCAGCTGGACTTCATCTGGAGGCTCTGGCCAGCTGCTGGAAACTCCAGAACTGAGAGCAGTTACAATTGCAATACTATTCGTACCATCTCCAGTTCAGAACACGTCATTATTACAGGCTATCTTGTGGGCTCTATTCTTTGTTAGTCCCCTAAGACAGGCTTTACTGAAGTTATGTATTTTTCCTCTTTGGCTCTCATTTAGGAAAACTGAAGATCACTAAGAGGAGAATTACTGCCAACACTGACCTTTATTTTCACCCAAAGACACAAATCAACTAGGTGTGACACACACTTTCATTCCCTTTTTCCATCTTTTCTTTCTTCTACCAAGTATTTTAAGGTAATGAAGACCAGCTCAGCACTGAACCTGCAAAGAAATATACATGGGAAAGAAATTAGTCACAATGCTAGTAATTCAACATTATAGCAGTAGAAACATATATTCAAATATTTCATTTAACAGTATTTGAAGTGCAACAAGTCATTTAACCTCCAAAAATGTTAGAAACCACCATCTATCTGAGACTAAGGACCTCCACCAGCAATATTTCAAAGCAACACCAAGCCCACAGGGAACAAGTTACAGAAAGGACTTTCTGGCATACAAAGGAAAAAAGGCAGTACACAAAGTGGCTTGGTATTTCAAATTTGCAAAAATAGTAGTTTATAGTATTGTTATGAAAACAAATGCAAGCTGAAAGATGCTGGGAAGAAGGGGCTGGGAAAGAGGAAACAACCCAAAAGCTGATGTCTTGTGAAAATATCTACTGAATTGCAGTGTTTTAGAATTGCTGATAACACCGTAAACAAAAAAGATACCTTTAAAAAAAGGTGACTGCATGCATAATCCAGTGCTTCTTTTAACTCCATCATTAGCTGATGGATTCTTGAATAAGCATTCTTTTTTTTTTACCGAACCGAGTAAAACTATTTGGCCAAACACCAAGCAGTGGTGACTACTCATGCTCATTCCAGTCCTGTGCTTAGGTCACTACTTCAGCTGGAGATGTCATTTTTCAGACTAACATTAGCTACAGCACAGGAACGACTCTGTCGCTTTAAACGTCTTTTTCTTTGCTGAGGATACATATGTAAGCACAATGCTAGGTCCTGCAGGAGAATCTCAGTCTCGAGCTCCTCCAGTTGCAGCTCAACAGCCAGAATAGACGGGTGTGATGAGTCACACCAAAGCAAGACAGTGGCACTGCCTCCGGCAGGGAGCAGCTGTGAGTGATGGCAGGTTGGGCTCACGGGAGAAGGGCAGAGCACAACAGCAGCTCTTTCCTCAGACCCTTCTCATCTCAGGAAAAGGCACGTGTTAAAGCAGCCTGTCCAACTGACAGGGACTTCAGTGAGGAGGTGGTTCCTACTCTTCCCACCCTGAATATTTTAAATGCCGTAATAAAAAGCATCTGCCGTAATGAGAAAAATCACGTGAACGTTCCTGGGCTGCTGACACGGCAGAACAGTTCAGCAACAAGCAGCTGTACTGACTCACATGTGAAGCTGACCTCACACTGGCTGTTCAGCCAACTCAGTTCTCTAAATTCAATGCATCTGAGGAATCGGTGAAATTCCATTTTGTGTAAAACAGGGGAAAAGATATTTGAGAAGATCTGGTTTGAGACATTTTCATACAGACATGATTCCTGGTTTCCACACCACCTCTTAAAACCACACACACTCAGTAAGGAGACATTTATTCCATTATTTCTGTTTTCAAATTTTTGGTACAAAGTTTATTTTCAGAAGTTCTCACATGTTCCTTTCTTCTACCAGCGTCTTTAGGATTTTTCTATCTCTGATTTATTTTCTTTATCTGTTGAAGCAAAAGCAGTAATTGCTACAGAAAGCAATAATGGCAATATTACAAATATTTTACAGCAGCATCCATTCGTTTCTTTGCCTCAAAAAAATAACAAAAATAAATCCAAAGACAAGATCCATATAGCCACAAAGGCTTAGGTTTGTAATATCCAGAAGTATGCTGCGTTCCCATATACGAGTTGTACAAGTCCAGCACAACTTTCCAAGTTTGTGCAGAGCCTGATAAATAAGACACAGAAATATCAGTTACATTATACTGTTTCTAAGAACTTTTACTCTGTAAAATGTTTGGTCACTCAAAGCTATAAGCTTAATCACATATCAAAGAACACAGGCAATAAAGCCCATCTTACTAAAACATATAGTATTAGGCCAAACAAAATATAAGAGGACAAAATCTAGTGGTCACTGAAGCCTCTTCAAAAAAGGTCTAAAACGAATGTTTCCATCATGTATCAGAATAAAAACGTACTGTATTAAAATTTGAAATTTTTTTTTACAAGCTGTCTTTTAATCAGTCTTCTATTTACAGTGCAGAACTGCCAACTGCAGTAGTTTAACTTTGGCACAACACTAAGTTCCAATCCTTTTGAGTATTCAAGTCCTGTGTGTGTCCAAAAATTTTCTTGGTTTCACGAAAGATTAGGCCCATTCACAGTTAACCAGTTATCTTGAAATTTTTCAAGAATTGCTTCCCCTTCACCACACTGGGCAGCTACAAAGGAAAGACATTGTAAGCTATTGCATCATTCAAAAGAAACTCTTCATTCTAAACAGTGACAGTATTGTTGCTTCCTTTAATATCACGTACACCAGACAGATCACACAGACGGCTACATACTGGACACCTTTCTAAAAACCTTGCTGGTCGTTAGTGAATCATCTTCCTCATACTTCAAATACATAACAATGCATTAACTTAATTTCATTTCACATGTCAAACAGGACATTTAAATATATTGCAATATATTATAGAAAATTGCAAAGCGCCATCATTTCTGTAAACGAGACTGACACCTGTTAACTCTCCTGTGCACATGAAGAGCAGTACCTAGTGCCACATTTTCTATACAATATAAAGCCTTCCCAGGTAGGGCAACTCATTTTAGTGCATTTCTGTACAGACTGTAAGCATACATGCAGATAGCCGGCTATGCAGGGTTGGAAATACTTTTGTAAGCTGAAACTGGAAGATGGGGGGAACATTCTGAAATCACAGCAGAGCTCTTGTTGTTGATCATTTCGTAGCACAGATGAAGCCTTGACTCTTTTGTCATTCTAGCAGATTCTTTAGGGACAGTTTCATGATAGGTATCTAGTATTGAATAAGCATAAGGAAAAACTTTCATCAACTGGGACACAAATATTATGTGTCCTAACACATTCTAGGTTATGCACAGTCCAATGTTCACACAGTAACCTTATCTCTAAAATACTTGAGAAAACCCAAAGCATTTTTATGCCACAGTATTATAACCAAGGATCAGTTACTTTATCCACCACTGTAGTGCTACCTGCTCTAAATAAAAGAAGAAAAAAAAAAGGCCTCATTTCCCAACAAGCATCAAGTTGGAAGCAGAGGTCAGTACCATTGCTAACCACAACGCAAAGATCAGTGCTGCAATCCAGCCAGATCTCTCTCTATAATATCAGTGTCTGCAGAGTCAGCAGCTGCCTGCAAGTCAGGGTAAGTCAGTGGAGCTGGGGTGCAGTTCCTCTGAGTGACTCCAGGCATGCAGGATGAGCAGGTTTGCATTCCTTGCTGTGCTGACTACCTACAGTGTCTTGCCCCAGTGCAGACATCAACATACATCAGACAAATCCTACCTTAATTCATGAAAAGTGCTACAGGATGCTCAGTTATCCTTCTACATTTTATAATGTTGTATGAGCTGGTTTTGCAGTGACTGAAAAGGTGCAGATGCTCTTCACCACAGAAAGAGAAAAATCCCCAAGAACTCCAACCATTAAATTTGGAAATACTGGCTATAACCCACCTGTGCTTCAAAATCTCCCTTTTTTAGAAGTGGGGAAAAAATGAAGAAATTTGAGTTATGGTGTATTAGTAGCTATTAAGGGGATTTTTCACTTTCTGTTGAAATTCTTATTTCAAAATATTTTCCTACAGAATTTTAATACATCCGCAAACCTCAAGTAACTCGACCTGGTAAGTTTTTGTCGTGCTTCTTGGTAAATCTACTTATCCTAGGATATTATAAGCTGGATGGAGAATACAGATGTAACCCAGCACTCTTTAGTGTAGGGAACTGAATCCTCTAGTAGCCCTTCCCATTTTTAATTTACACAATCATTCCCGGCATTATAAACAACTCTCAAAAGTTTTACTGTTCTCTGGTCATTGATACTATCTCTCTATTACAACTGAATGCAAGCAAAATTGTTTTCAAAGAAAAAAATAAATTAAATCAAAGAAAATAGCTATATTTCATTGCACTCTACTTTTGTGCCTTCAGGTTAGGGCAGGGATATTTAACATTACAGAAGCTTAAAGATTATCTTCTCTCCTTGGGAGATATGAATATAGACAGGTATTGGACTCAGGTGGAGGACACAAATTGGTACTACCATATTTACAGAAGCAAATACTGACATCCAGCCTGAATACACAGTACTCCGCTAAGTGCAAAAGGGAAAACGCTCCCCACCTTAAACCACAGCCTGGTTACTCAGCAGCCAGAGATCAGTTGTCAGAGTTACTGCTGTGCTCTCATTACAGAGGAAAACGGAGGAGGAGAATGTCTGTATCTTTGGGCTTTCTGGCCTATGGGGACCATGTACAGCCATGAATCACTTTGTATGGGATCCAGAAATCCTTTCTTTGCTCTGTAGAGGGGAAGGGAGTGCATTTGCCTGCCTCAAGCATATACTGGAGAGCAAAAGAAGATCTGCTTTTGTTCAGGGTGAGCAAAGAATACATTAGAAAATTATCTCATGTCATGTGTGGACATGGCATGAGTTTCTTTCCCAATAATCAAAGTTACAGTCAGACACATATTACACATAACCTAATGAAAAAGCAGTTTTCAACATGGTACCAGACAAGGTTAAAAAAGGGCATGGCCCCATTTACTATAGTGTATTAGAGATAATACACTAAATTCTAATAATCAGGTACTAGGTATCTTTCTTCTTCCTTGCTTCCAAACAAAGCAGAGATTTCTATGTGCTAAAAGTGATTGTAATAATTTACTCTTTCTGTCAGAATAGGAAGAGTTAAACTTGTTTTGCTTATCAACTTCTAGGAAAGTAAATTCTGTAGGGCAGACAAAAGTCAGAGCCTTCAAGCTTCTGCATTTCTCCTTCTGTTCACTTCTTACAAGCCAGCACTGTTTGCTCATTCAAGCCTCCAGGGGAATATAGGCCTGACTTTCTTTTTTCCAGCACTAACTTTGGGGTCATTGAGAGGTGATACTGGGAAGACAGCACTGTTTAAGATGGAACTGTGCTCTTTCACTGCATTCAGAAGCGAGGGCGAAACAGGCCATGAAGCAGGACGATACTGCGATGGTAGATGTTGTCCCTGGTTGTAACACTGCTTTCTTTCTTTCAGCTCTTTTCCCTCTCCATTCTGGCACAGGATTATCTGTATTCTCTCTTTAGCTGAATTCCAGAGACAGCACAACTGGCATCATGAGAGCAGGTACTCCTGGCAGAAATAGCAGATGAAGAGGAATGCTCTAGCTTAGCTCTAAAGGAACTGATGCTCACAACTGAATTTGATGTAGTGGTCCCAACAGAGACTGAGAAACCAGCCACCCAGAGGTAAGATCTAAGCAAGATCAGAGTTTCTTCGTCTCAATGTCAATGACAATCACTGAAGCCCGGCTCATAATGAGCACAAACCTAAGAGGTGACACTCCACAGAAAGACAGAAAACATACCAAAGGTTCATCTAGACACAGTCCTTACCACGCAGGAAAATCAACAAAAAGTCACATGGACACTCACCTCTGGGCAGATGTATTTTCTTGCCCCTTCCTTTCCCATTGCCAGTACAACTCAGTCCAAATGGCTTCCAAAATACCTTGCAGGTGTGCATAAACTATAAGAGGGAGCCAGGCTTGCAGGGGTGCACTGCTGATGAGCACAGAGGTGCTTGGAATGATAATAAATTAAGACACTTGTTGATGTGCTTAAGTTCAGGGAGTTTCCTGGATGTGACTGGTAGAATGAGAAGATGCCATATCCTTTCCACCCACCAGACCATTTCTGTTTCTCTTGGTGACAGTACAGTGCCCACAGCAGCCTAAGGGTGGCTGAGATGAATCTGGGCTAAACCACTGTTACCAGTAGCTTTGAGTTGCCACCAGCTATGACCACAAATCAGAGATACAACTGACCCAAGCTCTTTCTAATGCTTCCCCTGTCAGTCCTGATGCGGGAGGCCTCTGGAAGGAGCTTGCCTCTCCCCCAAAATGCAGTGCAAATATACACATGCTGTAAACATGAAACAGACTGGTAATTAATGGACTCTCTCCAAACAGAAATAACAGTCAGACTATGGGCAATAATGAATGCATACAACTTCTGTCTTCAGGCTGAACTCACCCAGATTTTCCTCATCCTTGGCACAACTGAAAGGCTTAAAATGTGCATGTAGCCCAACATGTTACATGTAGACTCTGCATCTCTCATTAGCTGATCCACAGCACATGGTTTCATTTAAATTCTATATTCTGCAAAGAGGTAATTTTCTCATTGGGCTGTAAATACTGGTATAACCAGTGGAATACATGGAACTCTAATATTTGCAACAACCAAAAATCTGGCCCAGTATGCATCAGCCACTGTCTCTGACCATTCTACTGAAAGAAGACCTCCAATCCAATTATATTTAGTCTGATAAACAAATGTATTTCCTCTTCCTGTGTTTTTCAGACCAGATGTGCTAAGGCCTACCATTGTAGCTGAGTGTTATTTAATAGAACACTGCCAAAGTGGAAGATATCCCAGTTTAATCACGTAATTAACTTGGATCTTTATTTTTCCCCCATTTTTTAAAGATAAGATTCCTAGCTAACCTAAATAAGTCTCTGCTAACAAAAATGGAGATATTTATTTGGACACGCTGCTTAGTTGTTTTGGGTTTTTGGGGATTTTTTTAAGAAAACTAATTCTGGGTCAACTTCAGGGATTAAGGCAACTCCAGATTTTGCTTGCTAGAGGCATATTCCCAAGGATTTGGTTTAATATTTTTGGAAACTTAAAAATAGCATCTCTTTTCCTTCTAGCTTTGTTCTTTCCTACTCAGCAAGCACAGATTTTTGACCCTGTATTCCCAACAGAGCTTGAAGCTAGTGTGAGTCTTTCTTCTATCTGCTGGCATCTACAACGGCCTCATCCACACCATTACCAGACAAATGAGAATCCCTCCCAACCCCATGCTGAAAAGGCCAGATCTTGATCTCTCTTGTACCACTTCACATGCAGAGTCATAAACATTCCCATTAAATACGTTGACAACATGGGTTTGCTTCTGCCCGACTCTGAAGTTAAACTGAGGGATTCTTGGCTATTCTTCTCTAGCAACGCTGGCCACTTTGTGTCTTGCCAGCTTGAGCCTTGGAAGCCAGGGAATAGTTTCATCATCAAATTCATGACATATACCATAAACTATTGACTTTTTCTCTCCAATAATCTTAAAACAGTCAGAAAAGGTCACCCAGTAAATGGCTTTCATATGAAACATCCTCCTGCAGCTCAAGGAGCTGATTCCATCTGTGAGCAGAAGGGCAGCTACAAGAGTCCAGAGAGGAAGGTCTGGGAGGTTAACAATATTTTTTGTCAGACACTATTCCCTTTCTTACTTTGGCCTGGGCTTCACCCACAATCAGATATGAAAAGCAGATCTAACACAGACTCCCCTGCTTCGAAAATCATGACTAAAAGGGCTTTCTTTTTTTTTGACAGCTATCACAGTCCAGAAGAAAGACTAATTCTAAAATTCTAGAATAGGTTCTTGGAGATGGGGAGACATTAGGTCCCATTTTCTCTGCACTAATCTGTCCTCATTAGCCATCAGATGCAGAAGCCTAAAGAGAAGACGCTGACAGATGTGCAAAAGAAGATTGCTAGTATCCATTCCATTAGTGCTAATGTAAAAGCAGACAATGCTGGTGACAGCAGCACCAATTCATCATCATCTTTTGACATCTAAACGTAACTTATCCCTAAAAATGCAGGCTGGCAGTAGCAAGAATACAAGCTACTCTTCCTCAGAGTAGAAATTCTCTAGGATGCCAAACATCTGCCTAAACTAATTTGTGTGAATTTGGCCCATTGTTTTTAGTTGTTAATTCAAACTGCACTATGACTTCATGGTCTTGAGACCAAATAGCTTTTTTTTTTCTATTTTACATACACTTATTTAAGATACGAATGTTTTGTATCAGAATAAACTGCTTCTAGAGTTCAGTTCAGGTAGATCAAACCACCTCTAGAAATGTGTGTTCACCCAGCAGTCCTAGGAGCAATCACCACAGTGGTGAGTTCAATGATTAGGACGTTTTACAATTAAACCTGCCCACAAATCACTCACCAGGGCTATCACTGAAGAACAATTCAACACTAACGTGTTCGTAATTCCTAAGCATCTAAAAGCCATATAACGTCATTTTGTTTGTGAATTAAACACCATGTCATTGCCACAACTTACTTGAAAACCTTTCCTGCTAGCACCAAAAGATGCTTTTCATCTCTGTATCTGTGTATTCTTACAAACCCCTAAGCAACTCTGAACAACTTTTAGGCAGTTTTTATCTTGTGTTAACCTTAAAACTCAGTGTCAGATTTCAAGAAATTACTCCTTTTTGCTAGAAATATAGATATTTCTTTTACCATCTCCAACAAAGGGAAGAATGCACAAGGTAGAAGTGAGTGTTACTGTTAACTGCATCAAGTCTGTCAGGCATTTAAATTAGATTGATGTGGGATACACTGATTAACTGTAACAAAAAGCATCTTCTAGCATCAGACTCATTCAGTTAGCTCATAATTATCAACAAGGAACATTTCAGTCCAAGTTCTGTAAACCCAAAACACTCTGAAGATATGCAAAAGGTGCAGATATCACCTTATTTTCTTAAACCAATCAATCCTCACCCCTAGGTTCATTGGTTCCTTTTGTCACACTTTTCCCCTTCTCTTTTGTTTTCAACGCTTTCCTTAAGAAATAAACCCAGGCCTTGAAACCTTTCAGATGATGTTTGCAAAAAGATATCTAATGTTTTTGTGTTTTCCTCCTTCACAAGCAGGCAATGTTCTCCTACAGCAACAAAAAAAAAAGTGTCTGTGTTTTTTTGGAATTAAACAACATAAGGCAATTAAATATTGAGAAGCAGTCACGTGTATGATGAACATGAACCTTCCCATCGGTAATGTGGAAAAGGAGGAGCTGAACTTGATCTGATTTGTAACCCCCTGTCCCAGGCCAGGCCTGAGGATGTTCATCTCTTGTAGCAACAAAGCAAACAGTTCTTGCCTGCACAGGTAGCATCTTGCCCATGTACTCTTAGGTGGAAGGAAGATGCTAAGCAGCTGCTTGCTAAACTGAAGGCCATGAAAAATCATTTGGCTCTTCACCGTAACATCAAACCTAATTCATAGGTTTTTGGCCCCCAAATTCCAAATTGTACATTAGTCTGTTTTTGAAAGTTTACGTTTAACATGTCTGGGGGGTTCCCAAGTATCACTATCATCTGTTTCTTCCTCATCCTCCTGATCATCCAGTATTTCATCTTCCTCCTCGTTCTCATCAAACAGCTCTATTCCAAGTTCTAATCTTCTTTGCCTTTCTGCAAACCATTCTCTGACCTGCTCATATCCCATGTGAGATTTGGCTACCAGTTCATCAAGGTCTTGCTCATTAAGGAACTTGTGCTTCATATAATAGTCCTTCAGGATTGCTGTTCCAGTTTTAAATTTTATGACAGACACACCTCTGTCCCAGCAATTTAACCTCTTGCTTCCCCGAGGCCTTCCCCGAGGCCTCCCTCTCCCCCTCCCTTTTGGTCTTCCTCTCCCTCTCTTCCTTGCAAAGCCTTGGCCATTCAAACTGTTTGCATTGGCACTCTGGTAATAGTAATACCATTTCAATCCACCGTTTTTCCAGGCGTAGCGAGTATCTCCAAACCAGCTCACAATTTCTGATCTTGGAAGCCCAGTTTCTTCTGCCAGCTTGTTGTATTCTTGTGGAGATGGCCACTGAGTACGGACAAAAGAACTTTTGAGCATGTGCAACTGCTCTGGTGATTTTTTGCCTATTTTGCTTGAAGTGGAACACCCTGATTTTGTTCCTGCTGCTCCGTCTCCCACAGATGTTTCTCCAGATTCCTCTTTTGAGCTGCCAGCATTGCTTTCATTCATGTCAGCTCCCTCTTCCTTCAAGACATTTGATTTCCTTTTTTCTGTAAACCAGGCATCAATCTCTCTCCTGGTCAGTTTTGTTTGGGCTCTTAACCTATTCATCTCTTCCTCAGTAAGGATGGGGTTATTAAGAAAACTTGCTTGGAGGACTTGCAGCTGTTCAGAAGTCTTCTCTTTGAATTTCTGTGGGGTGAAATCCAGAAAAGTACCCCAAGATGACTTGTTCTGTGGAGTAACTCCTGTTGGAGATTCATTCATTTCATCACTTGAATCAATAACAATGGTGGCACATGAATCATTGTTGAGATGAATCCCATGATTATTCTTTGAGTTTCTCTGATTGTAGCGTGTATCACTGAACCACTTTTTGATCTCTCCTTTAGTAAGGCCTGTTATTTTCATAAGTCTAACAATTTCTGAGTCTTGAGGAAACTGATTTTTAAGGTAGCTGACTTTCAACTCTGCCAGTTGTTCCTTAGTTTTTTTTGCTCGGATGCCAAAGGAGTCAGGATTCATCAGCGTGGATTCATTTTTGATAGGCTGGGGGGCTGGAATGGCAGCTACTTGTTTGGTTTCTGCAATAGGCTGAGCACTGTGAATCTGACTCTTCTGCAACTGTGTTTGGTTTGGGACTCCTGCTACAGTCAAAGCTATTGGGGCTGTTACTGGTAACGTATTTGTACCTGCAACTTGAGTGAGAACAAGTCCTGGCTGACCAACTATTTGGCATGTCTGTAAAATTGAAGGTAAACCATTGCTAGCGGCAGAAATGTGTGCTGGAATAACAGTAATTGTCTGTGGCACAGTATGCACTGTGCCATTAAATTGTTTCCTCCTTGCTTCCTCCACCTCCTCTGGCGTCCAACTCACTCCATGTTTCAGACGCTGGGCAGAAAACCATATTTTAATCTGTTCTTCCGTGTACTTAGCTTGAGTGGAAAGAACAGTGATTTCTGACATGGTTGGATACGGGAATTTGTTGTAGGTGTTAAGCAAAAGAGGATTGTTATCCAAAGCAGTATTATAGGCTGGAATGCTATTTACAGGTATTAGTACTTTCGGAATCAGGTTTGAGTTCTGTGGAGCTGTAACAGCTGTTATAACCTGTGCCACCCCAGGCTGAAGCACTGGTGCTGGGGTCACTACTGCACCAGCCACATCTGCTGCACTGCAAACAACTGAATGGCTTGGTTTTGACTCAGAAACTGCTGGTAGGGGGTTTTCTACGACTTCTTCAGAATTTGGCTCATTTTCAGTTCCCTTTTCTTCACCAGGAATGTCATCAACTACATTGTGGAAAACAGCAATACGTTTAGTCTCGGTTTTGTTTTTCATCATTTTCATGATAGGAGTTTTGCTAATTGAGATCCCTGATGAGGGGACCTCAGAAGAGTCAGCCTGTCCAGAATTTTCTTCTCTAACAAAACTCCCATCGAAAGTGAGATCATTTACTGTCTGTTCAAAGATTGTCTGGTTATTATGTTTCACCATAGTCAATTTAAAATTCTCCTCTCCAGGGTGGTGCTTCAAATTATGTTCTGAGAGGGCATCATATCTTTTGGTAAGGAAATTACATTCTAAACAAACGTAGGATGAATTTAATACTACGTTGGGGTGTTCTGAATCCACATGAAAAGTAAACATATTGAGATCTGGAGTCTGAAAAGTACAGTATTTACACTCATAACCACCTTCTACTTTATTTGTGTTTTTCTGATTGTCTGAATCCACATATTCATGAACATCCTCATCACTTGTTACACTCTCTACTGTAGGGTTATCTGCTGGCGTGAGCACAGGTGGTCCTTCCTCCAAGTCTGACACCATTTCTAGGTCTGGATCCTGCTCATTGGCTAAGACCATGCATGGTGTTGTTGATTTTCGTTTACTTGCCATGACTGTTAATGTGAAAATGATAACGACTGGTCAGATATAGACTTAGCTTCAAGCTCTTCTTGATTAATAATAGTAATAATAATAATAATGGCTTTCGGTACTTCAAGTCAGTTCTTGTAAAGTCTCAACATTTATCCCATTAGCAGCTTTTCTTTCGTAGTGCAATCAGATTAAAAATAGTTGAGGATGAGATGTTGAGACACACTGTTTTAAAGTCCACATCCACCACCTGTAGTAAAGAAGAGACAGTGGAATTAGTTTAATTTAAATAATAACTTCTGTTCTCCTACATATTATGGTTTAAGGTAATTCAGTCCTTTGGGGTTTAGTGTGTCACTGTTCATCCCCTGAAACCAGGAGACCCATTCCAAGAAGAGATAATTAAGGCTAAGGTAAGAAAGGCAAAATCCAATCCACTTATTACAGGCTGAAATTTGCTTCAGTTCATGTTAATACAGTGACAGACCTGAACAACAGAATGGTGTAAAATAGGTAACTTCCTGACTTTCACTTTCTTCAGAAGCCTTTTTCTTGGCACAGTGCTGAGGTCAGTCTTTGGACTGCTTTGCCTAAGCTACGACAACTTCTCTCAACTGTCCTGTGAGCTCAAGTCCTTCCTATCACTAACTTGAGCCCAGTACGACATTTCCACTCCTGGCTCTGTCATGTCGTTCATGTCAGAGGCTGTGAAGTTTCCCAGGAAAGGCAGGTTTAGAGTGTTCTTTTATTGCATTATACATGCAAGCACAATCATGTGCAAGGCCTTTCTTCCATGTCTGAAAGCAGGCAAAACAATGTCTTTTTAAGGCACTCTGACCGATAAAAGACAACTATCCTTTCTTCCTAGCTTCCAAAATGTCATTCTCCAATTGAAGACCAATCCCAAACCAATAAAAGTTGATTGCTAGCACATGGCAATTAACTAAAATCTGTTTTCATGCCTCTGTGCATTAACAGAGACATCACTGATTGTGTAAACTGTAAGAGAGAGAGAAAAAGCATTAGAGACTGGTATCTCAAGCAGAAGCCAAACAAAGCTATGTATTCTCCGTTTAGAATTCTTTGTCCATTTCTAAGTAAAATTAAAGTACCACCAAAAAAGCTGAGGCCTACAGAAATTCAGAGAATATATTCTAAAATAGCATAGACTGAAGTGAATTTTATCCCACAGGGACCACAACAATCTCCTGGAAATGATGCACAAACTAACTTCCACAGAGGGTTATAAACTCTGTAATAGTTTTCTTCTTGACAGAAACTCAGACAACTGATTTCTCATACCAGAAAACCCATAGGTACATGAATTTTCAGGCAGTGGAACACGGTCTACTTCCATAAGTGTGGGCATCCTCAAGTTCAAGAGGAATGCATCCCCACGTAGCTGTTTCAGAAGGTTTAGAAAGGGAACAACATGTAACAGGTTAAACCGAAGGCCATCTCTGTGTGACAAAGTCTTAAAAGAAAAAGAACAGTTAAATGGAAGAAAAGCAGATATGAGAAATGGGAAGAGGAAAAGAAATACTGTTTTTCACTATATGACGTAATGATTTTTTCAATTTTGATTATGGGAGGGCAGAGGCTGTGAATAGGAAGGAAGATAAATAATCCTTAGCTTCACATTTTTTCTTTAGACAAAAGACAAAAGTGTTCATCCATGGCTGCCACTCAGTGCTGCTCCACAAGCTCTGTTTTTGAAACTGTGTGTCACCTTACCGCTTCATAACTATCCTCCTTAAATGTTTTTAACAGTCACCCTCTGCACTACATCTGTGACTACATCCAAAGTGCACAGCCTCACATGATATGCTTTTTATGCCAAGGATATGGTTACATGGTATTATGGACGCTGAAAATGCTCAATAAATCTTGGGTAATCATCATTCCAGGATGACAATTATTTAATGGTACTGGAGTAGAAAGATATTCTTCTTTCACAAGTTAATAGTGGCAGTCTAAAACTGAGCAGAGAAGTGCAAAATATATTTATTTTCATGTATGTACAAAGTACCTATTGCAGGCCACCTCATTTCTCTTTGCAGCGAGAGAACCATGAAGCAAAGCCAAATAGATTCATTTGTCTCAGCGTCCTGAGGGACAAGAGGTAGAGCATTATTAACTATGCTGCTTCTCTGTGGGGCTGGAGGGCTCTTGACAAAAGGGAAGACAACTGCCAAGACAATGTTGAGCAATGCTCTGGAGGAAGAGCTGGGTGGTATTACCTAATGTTTCTGCAATCTTGAGTAAAATTTCAGAAATGCCAGAAATGCGTATTTTTAAAAAGCAGCTTAACAGCTAGTTTTGCTGACTGAAGTTGCATTTTGAGAAGTGATTGTGGTACTGTGCAGTGCCTCATCCCTAGCACAGCACATAGGATCCATACCCAGGGCAGTCTGAGTGAGCTTAGGGGCTTGCCAAGGGTCTCGTTCTGGGATGGCCTCAAGCGCAAGTGAAAGCAACATTTGATCTAACATGCAGTATTGAAGCATGCTGAAGGCAAGGCTAGAGATAAGGAATAAAATGGGAAACCTATTCAACAAATCAATAAATGTTCTTCTCCGGTCTCCTCTTGTACCCAATAGTGTTCACAGTCCCCGTAAGCCAACAGGTCTACATGCAATTGCAGCACCTGCAGCCTTTTAGCTAAATCTGTATCACATTTCTGCTGTGGCTCAGTTTTGCTTATGGTGCACAGGCAGATTATCATGTCCCTCCTCTGTTTACCAAGGTAACAACATGTTTCTTTGATGCAAACAGGTCTCAGAAAAAGAAAGCTGCATCTGTGCTCTTCTGACTACACTATGTAAGATGGGGATTTTTTTCTGAAAAGGATGTCGTGATGTCAAAACCCTGTTTAATTCATGACTATGAAGAGCTATGACAGCATTCAGTAAAATCTCAACAGTGAGATGCCTGCGACCCTTCCCAGCCTTCTTTCCTCTACAGACTTTACAGAAACCTCCACTCCCTCCTCCCTGGTGCTTAATGTGATTATTCCACCTGTAGCACCCTGCTTGACACATTCACTCAATTTAGCAGGAGATTATGAAAACTCACAGTTGCGTAGTTTATCCAACCAATTACACATCACCCTTGGAATCTCCAGTTCCTCTAAAATATCTCTCCTGTTCTGCTTACAGGAGTGTGTGGGACCTTGCCATGTAGACTTCAGTAAGGTCGGCAACATTCCGTACCAGTAGGCCAATGACTCCAACAAAAAATGAAACAACAGTTTGGTTTTGACAAATCCACCTTTTTATGAACCTTGTTACAATTCTCGAGGTTCTTACAGACTGTTTTTTAGTAAGTTCTTCCTGTATTGAGCTGGGAATGAAGATCTCTTTAACCGACCTGTGATTCACTATGTGCTCTCCTCCTCTTCTCATGCATCTCCCTCGGTTAAGACTGGGCAGTCTTGTACCTAGTCTTGTGCTTGCCTGTCTCAAGTCCACTGAGACATCCCCCATATTCCATGAATTCCTGACAGTCATCACTAATGGTTCAGAGAATGCTTTTACTTGTCCCTTATATACCTTAAGGTCAAATATGTGACAAAATATTGTGAAAGATTTTCTCTTATTATCCCTCCCTGTGAATATTGACATTATATTGTGCAATCTGGTTTGCAATGAAATAATCCAGGTGTTTATTTTATGTCAAAAGCAGCATTTTTTAATAAAAGAATCTGAAGAAAAACTTTCAATTATTTACACTGCAATCCCCTTCTGTAATTTCACCTCAGATTTTCATAGAATTGACATTCCTAGCAAATCAGCCCACGAAACAGATGTTTTTCTAGGAACATAAACCAGCAAGTGCAGGCATACTTTTTGAAAGTCCAGGATCTGATATTTTATCTTTCAGCAGGCAATTTCTCAGGACTCTGTTCTTCAGAAACAGACCATAAACAGTTAGCAATCTCAACTGATTAATAATTATATTAAGACAGATACATTCCAGAGTGAAATTCAACATTTAAAGTTGTCTTTAAAGCAGATTTGGATGAAGACTTATATAAATATTTTCTAAATGAAGGCAGAAACCTTCTGCCCATTTGATTACAAATTGAGAAGTAAAAGGCATAGAGTTGACCACAGAAGACACACATGAAAGAACCTGCTTCCAGAAAAATTATTTTCCTCACTTCTTCCTTCCCTCCCCCAAACAGGAGTAGCTGATGCAGCAAGAAAAATAAATGAGTTTATAGAAAACGTTCACTGTGTGTTCAGGTTTTATGCTTTGTGAAAAGGCATTGCTCCGTGCTTGCTGTATGACACTTCTATCCAGTGTGCAGGAAAAGCATGCAAAAAAAAATCCAACCCCATGTAATATGATTTTAAGAATATGCACAGAGTGGCTCAGGAGAAGATGAAGCAATAGAACCTGCTTCTAACTTTTAAATCCACCTAGATTACAAATTGCCTACGACTTCTCTTCACACAGAAAATGCTGTCTTCTTATAACCCATGACAATATGCAGTTGTTGATCCTTTGTTTAGCCTCTTTCTATTACCATTTATTCAGAGTAGATGTATCCAAGTCAGAAACTATCCTGCAAAGAGCTCAGTGTAGGTTAATACACTCAGATCTGTGCTGCCTCTCAGTGAGAAGGGTGAAGGACACTGTTGCAGACTGCCACTTTCTTCAGTTGTTCATTATCTGCAAAGTTCAGAGGGCCTTACTGCTTATGACTCCAAAATAAAGCCATATCTCTGTTAATCTGGCAATATTTACATTTGATTCCTCTTTTAAAATAAGGTCTGGTACTAATCCAACATGGGAGCGAAACCTGTCCAACTGATTTCAGCAGAACTCCTCATGTATTACAAAGATAAGGCCCACTTAGGGTCCTTGCTGCATTAGAACTGGTAATGAGGGATGCAAGTATCAAAAGCTACCGCAGTGCCACGCAGAGCTCCAGGCTGTGCCAAAGCCAGACCCGTGATGGAGCACTGGAAAGCTGACACAAAGCCCAGCAGAGGCTGAAGGGAGCCTGCCACAGAACATGTGACTGGACTTTCTCAGTTACTTCCTCTCAGTGCTGGTTTTAATGGGTAACAAACAGTTCCATCAAAGTAAACGTCAGAATTTCATGCCAGAAGCGACTGCTAAATGACCTACATTATCTTTCTCTATTGCACAATATACCCCAGGTACCTCTGCACAGGGAGAGCACAGTAGCCTGTGCCCCTGCTTTTGACACAGAAAGCCATAACCAGGTTTTGTATCTGATCATATCATGCTAATGACCAAACATCTCGAGTACTTAAGAACCAGGGGTGCACTGACCAAGAGGTACCTTTAACATGAATGGTGCATGTCTCTGCTCCTCAGTCACACAGGTGTTTTCTGTGTGATGCAGACACCTTGGCAGCTACACCTCACATAGGCAGACCTTTATTTTATTGACTCTGAAGTGTCCAATTCAAACTGTGAGCACTCAGCACTTTTAATGTCAGACATCTCCGCATGACTACTTTTGAAAGTGAGTATCAGACTTGTGTAAATGCTTACCTTACCCAATAAAATGCCAGCAGAGTCAGGGAATTTTTTTTTCTTTGCATAGTTACAGCCCTGTTTTGTTTTAATTGCTGTGCTGCTACATACAAAAAAGAAAGGATGAAGAAATAAATTGCTGACATGAAGAGAAATTTTAATGTGCTCTGCATTGAATGAACATTTAATTCAACCCTCCAAATGTTTCATTTTGGCTTTCAAAAAAGTAGAACAGTAAGAAATTATTAATTTTAAGAACTGTTTATCAAAAAAGTTTCTCCTTAAAACACCAAAAAAAAAGGGTTTATTATGATGGGATTTACTTTTTTAAAATCAAACAATCTGGCACACATATGACTTCACAAAATGCTCCTTTCAACTTCATTCTGCTTTTTTTTTTTTCTTCCAGATGAAAATTTTCTAGAGACATTCATTTTCCCAGGCCCTAGTCCAGTGCTGCAAGACCCTCCTTCGACTTCCTGGAGTTCATGTTCCCAGACACCTCTCAGCTTCTCCAGAGACCCAAGCTGCAGTCCTACAGATGGTCTCCTCCCAGATAGCCCGACTCATTCCCGAGTCATCGCTGGTGCTGTGCAGGAACCCCCGCGATTTCGAGGTGACACAGCCCAGCACAGATTGTCTCGCTCTCCTCTCCCCCTCCTCCACTGATTCCAACGAACTGTACGCACCCTCGTCACACTGGAAATCAGATTTCACATCAGCTGTTTTCTGCTTTCATTAATATTTGGCTGTCACCGTTCAAAATGGTACTTCTCAACAGCAATTAAGAGTATTAGTAGCACTCTACCCTTAAAAAGCAGGACTGGGTCTCAGGGCTTAGCAGCTCCCAATGCTTTTTATACCTTCTGCTAGGACAGTGGCATTTGCAGAAGCCTAAGGAGCAGCAGCAGGTTAAGGATTACTCTGATGCATGACCATACAAGAACCTAGACAGACAGACAAGGAGAATCCATTAAATATGGGTGGTTTAAAGCAGTCTGCAGATGTGCACAACAAGCATAAAAGCATGATCAAGAGCAGGTGATATTCTACCTTGGATACAAAAAGGTAGTGATACATTATGACTCATAATTCTGCTTTTTTTTTTTTTTTTAACAGTGGAATGCATTTCTCAGACCTTCAAGGCCAGATCCTTGCCAAATTTCAAGTTCCTGTGTCAAATCCCTGAGGCACAGAGCTGCTCAGAAAAAGAAAGATAATACAGCTTTTACATGGAGATTGCCTCTCTTCCTCTCCTTGCTTCCCTCCTCACTCTGTTAATTTTACTTTTGAACCAGCTAATGTTCCCTCAAAACTCAATGAACAGAGAATAAAGCAGCCTCAAGACAGAAACAATGTGAGAAATTCTCATTTCAACCATCATAAGAAAACAGGGACTTAGAGCGAACTGACCAGGTGACACTAACACACACTGCTACATGCTCCACACATGCACACATACATACATCAGAACACAGACCCATAATTTAAGTAACTGGTAAAGGATCCCAGAATAACTGAAACAAATGTATAAACTCAGTGTTTGTATGAACCAGTGTTTTATGAATGAGGAAAAAGCAAGGACTTGGAGTGTCAATTGAAAAGGAAAAAAGATCAGTTCTTCTGCATGGACCTAGATAATCCCATGTCAAGGTGAAGACTGTAAGGCACATTTTCAAGGTTTCAACTGCTCTTTAGAATCTCCTCTACCACTTGGTCCACTATGAGCTTTTGCTCAAATGTGCTTGCTCAGAACCTTTCCTGTGTGCCTTGGATCCACCTGCTTCCCTCTCCATGTCCTCCTTAAAACTTCCTCCAGCCTTTTCAGGTCTGCTTCCACTTTGTGAGAAGGTCAAGGAGTGCAGAGTGCATAAAATGTCCATTATGTTCAATGGCATGTGATTTGCATCTCCACTTTGGATGCAAAAAATTTGACTTCAGAGCTGATATTTTATAAGGTTCTTTTTAAGCTGCTTCAGAATGTTTCCGGTGTCATATAACAGCTTTACAATTGTAAACTGAATCAGGTAAGAACAGACAAAACAAAGAATCGACCTAGTCCCTACTGGCAGACTCCTCCACAGTGGAAAAATGCAGAACTTTATGTTCATGCTTACAAGCACAGCTGATCTTATGGAAGTTCTCCGTGAAGTTATCCTCTGATGTGATCCAAACACTGCTGGTCACGGAACAGCAGATTCACAAGTCAAAATACAACATATAAGTTTCCCTCTCTGTATTCAGAGTACTTGGTCTAAGTGCAAGTATTCCCAGTGCAGCATTAAATTACTGCCAGGACAAAGGTGAGACTATCAAGCTAACCCAGGCCTGCCTTTCCTTGCAACACCAACATACTCTATGTCTGCCGCAGATGACTTTAGGGGCATACTCATGGTGGAGCAACAGCACTGCAGCACTGGCGAGGAATTGTAACCAGTTGTCTGGAGAGTTTGTAAAAATCTGCTTGGAATTCTTAAGGAATTTCCATCCTTGCAAGTTTTCAAAACTTGGTACGACCCTGAGCAACCCTATCTACCATCACAGATAACTTTGCTTTAAGCAGGAGGCTGAACAAGACAATCTTCGAAAGTCCCTTCTACTCTAATGTTTCTCCTCAGGATTTTGAGATGTTTGAGCATATAACAAAGATAAAAGAGGATAGTCCAAGCTGCCTGCATAAACACTCTCTGCAGGTCTCAATTATCTAGTAAAATACCACTGTGTACTAAGTTAACCTTTGTGAAAAGCAAAGCGTTATTATTTGCAACAGTGACGTGACTCCACGCCCCTGCTGAGTACTGTACTGTACTCCTTAGATACTCCTGCTGATTTCTGTGGGAGATAATGTCTTATTCTATGTGTGACAAGACCAATTCCCTCACCTCCAACCCCACACGCCCATCATTCATCCACAGAGTGGATAAACACAGTTTACTGCCTATCAGTCCAGTAACAAAAGAGGTAAAAGACAGGGGACTACAGAGGTTTTCAAGTACAATGTGTCAATTGGAAAGCTGAATCTGAAGTACAGTCACTGCAGAAGTCAGAGAGATGACTGTGTCCTCAAGTTACCATGGGGTAATGAAGAGTCCTGAAGAGCCAGCAGATCAGAACAAGTCTCTTGGCCCATGGCACAGGAACAGGGGGTTTGCAGTTCCTGTGTTTCACAGGCTCCACAGGTGCTGCTGGACCTGGCACCCAGCAGTCCCACGCTGCTCCCAGCTCACCTAAATAAAGGCCTTCAGTGCAGCAGCAAAGAATCAACAAGTCTTTCACCAGGCTGGTTCCCTGTTCCACCGTTTCCCAGGCTAATGTCCTAAACTTTGACTGTGAACCTGACCTCCTTGACTTATTCTGTGCCAGACACGTGATGCCTCTGGTCACTGCTCAGAGCCCTGGAGAGGACAATCCCCAGCCTGGGAGCCACTGGCTGAGGATTGCTGGAGGCTGCACCTTTTGCCCTGCTCTGCTGGAGCTGCCTGTCATGTGAGTCACTCCTGCAGGAGAAACACAAACCTCCAATGTTCAGTCCTGGCAGGGAAGTAAGAGAGCGGATCAGCGCAAACAGACTGCCCACTTTCACTTTGTGTCTCTCAAGTATAATGGTGGAAAATTAGCACAATATGATTTAAGTGGAAAATATGGAGTTAACTAAAACACTGTACTTAAAATTAATAGCTGTGGAGCTGCCTTTTTCTTTCTTGCATTAGATTTAAACACCATTTAAAAATGGATTAGTTCTGTTTCAAAAAATATAGGTGGCTTAAAGCTGCATAAATGTCCTAGGGTCAAAATCATACTCTCACTGATTTAAATGAGAATGAGCAGTAAAATTTTTAAATAAATACTGTATGTGTTGATAAAAACACATGTAAGAGGTAACAGAAAAGACTAAAAAACATTACACAGAACAAAACAGCATGGCAGTTAGGGGGAAAGGAAGAGAAGAATCAGTATTATGTTTAAACCACCTATTATTTAGACTATAAGTTTTAAACAGAAAGATTTCGTTAATTTACATAAATGTTTCAAGAACACACTGAACACATTCTCTCATATGAGAAAAAGCTATCTTATTTACTGACATTAAACCAGACATAGTCATAAAGAGCACTAATTACTGCCGGAAGTTCTGTTCTAACTGTAAACAGCTACGTTTTTATTAATGGAATAAAAGGACTTAAAAATAATCAGTATTATAATGGATAGTTTTAGTTCACATCGTTACTTTTTTACTTAACTAAGTTGGAAATTCTCAGTGAAAACACTGAATTATTGGCAGTTAACAACTAACTATATACACAGAAATTCACTTCGTAGACATCTGCACTGAGTGAAGACAGAAATTACTTCCTGAATGATAAAAGCTCTTGCCTCGAACTTTAGAAAGCAGGACAGGATTTTTCTGTGTAAGATCTCCAATTCAGGCTTAAGGATAAACTCTGCCAGGGCTAAAATCTTAACAGACATGGATACATCATCATAGAAACAATTAATTTACTCTAGGGATTATAAAAAAGTATCATAATTTGTCTCAAAAATCAGTAAAAAAAAAGTCATGTTTGAATAAATGTATTCTTAGATATGCTACATATTTACAGTAGTTTAATAATACAGATACGTTACGCCATTTAGGTGCATTTTAAATTAAATTTTAATTTCCAATCAAATGTAGTTTGACATAAATTTGGAATAACAGGAACTAATCATTAACTGAAAAACAAGATATGCATAATTCACTGTTCTCTAGGAAAATGACAGAAGCAAAAATTAATACTCTGAGTGTATGCTGAGATAAAGTAACAATCCCTGATATAATTTATCCCTTTACAAAAAAACCTCTGCAAACTACCACAATATCAAACAATGAGAATCACTTGCCATTTACGAAAGTTATCAAAAGCATAAATTCAACTCGAGATTAAGAGAAATCATTTATATCAGGGTTCCCTACGTTCAGATTGAAGCTGTGATCAAATCCCCTATTTCCATTATTCCAGGTTCCATATATTAGGACTGGTTTTGAATTAATGCATTAGTTAAATGATATTTGGGGGAGACAGGGGAATACAAAGACTGGTCAGGAGAGGTAAGACAAACATGTCTGGTATCATTTTTAAATCAACCAAATCAGAAGAGCCCAGGATATGACTGGGGTGTGGTACTCAAAGAGAATGTTTACAAGGGTGTCCAAGTTTAGCACAGAAAATAGGCAGGCCTGTAAACCCCATGGGAATAAGATGCATCTGCTGTTGTAAGCAGCCCCAGCAAAATGTTACTGGTTCACTAGCCTGGGGCAAGCTTTTTCTTTTTTTCCTTCTTTTCCTTTTTTGACAGCCAAGTACAGTATTAGCTTGCTTTTTTNTCAAGCTGAGGCTGGGTGAGAATATTTTGTGTCTAGACTAATAAATGTTTGTAAGGATTTTGCAAGACTGGTTTATGGGAATAGAATCTCCTTTTTGTTTTTCTGCTGGAAAAAGCAGCATTAAAAACAAATGAGCACCATCATGCATTTGTTTTAAATTGCATATTAGAGCACTGCTATTTTGTGTGCAATCAATACATAATTTGGAAGAAAGATGCTTTTAAAATTCAAAGCTATCCCTGAGCAGCTAAGGTTCTCTTGGAAACTGAAGGAGGAGTCTGAAATTATTGTTCTTTTGTTTGCATCCCCCAGTGGGAAAGGCAGCACACAACTAGAAACCACTGTGCTTTGAGGCAGCACGAATCATTAAGAATAAAGATCAATCCCCCCTCCATCTAAACATTAGATATTAAAACTGAATCTAGGACAAAGGTAAACAAAACCTTTTCAAGCTGTTATTGAGTTAAATATAATATGAAAGGGATTACATAAATCTTGTAACTCTCCCTATAGAAATTTTAAAAAGATACTTATACTCTGCAAAACACAGCCTGTCTAGACCCCAATTACAAGCATCAACTTAATCAGTGGAAATTAGTGGGATATGCATGGGCCAAAACCTACATTTTCTTTTTAGTATTTGTTTCGGAGGGTGGGGTATCTCAAGATGAAATGGCTGACTGAGCTTTGTATTTCATTGCTTTGGGTGGAAATGACTGAATCTTTCCACACAAAGTAGTGCTGAAGAAGCTGCTCTGGCGCAAAGCAATCTTCAATCCCAACCCTCCAGTGAGCTCTCACCCTCAGCCTGTTTCTCGCTCTCGCCAGCTCTCTGCAGCAACAGGGCTTAAACGTTGCCTGGTGAAGAAGAAGGCTCTTGTTCAGTAATTCACAGATAGTAATTACTATCTGTAATTGAGCATTACATCTGGAAATAGGATATTCACTCACATAAAGCAGCATATAGCCGCAAATTCTGAACATAGAACTACCTTGTGCCCATACACATCTGGCTTAAACTGCAGTCAAAGTATTCTCGACTCTTTGTCAGTGTGTGTGACATCAGATTATGGTGCTCACACTGTCATCATCCATGTAAATATTAATATACTGGAAAGCCTTCAAAACAAAGGAATCTGAATTTCAGTGTACACAGTGACGTAAAACTTCTCCCTCTCTGGACATTATGTACAATGATTAGTGTATCTTTCTAAGGATGTGTGCTTGTTATTATTTCTTTACTATGTGTAGAAAGAGTAAAGTTACTTTTCTTCAATATTACTCTTTTCTCCCATCTCTTCCCTCCTTTCCCTCTAAAGAAACAAACAGCTGGTTTTAGCAAGGCCTTATATTTCCCCTGGAGGAATCCAGGAAATAGAGAATTAAAAAAAACCCCAAAAAAACTACTTGTCAAGAATCAGAGTTAAAATGAATGGTTTTTGACTGATAAAACACTCAAAGTTGTAGGCATCTCACAAAAAACCTCAACAAAAGTAGTCTCTTCCATGCTAAATTACTTCTTTTAATGCAACAAAAAATTAGTTCTCTATGCACCAACAAATTCCTCCAACAAATTTAAGTAAAATGTATTAAGAAGTCAAATTTGAAAAACGCTCATAAGCTACAACTAGTGAAGCTGTGTGTGTTTGCATCGTATTTAAGCAGATATCTACAATGCCAGCAGGGATCTTGTATGTGCATCAATTCCTGAAACTGACCCATGAACTAAAAACCCAAACTCACATGACACTCTAGGTGTGGTGAACCTTTTGTCAGACCAGATCCCCCCTGAGAAGTCTGGAGGACAGAGAGCCACATTAAGTATTCAACATAGCAAACAAGGCTGAACATTGTGCAGTGCTGAACACTCCAAAAATTCCACTGAATCTACAAATGCACTTTACCTTGCTGAAAATCCTGCTGAGAAACAGGAACCCCTGAGCCTTCATGCCTGCTCCATCTAACTCACTTGGCAACTGCTGCCAAGTGCCCAACTCCTCCTGACACAACATGGTTTGCAGAGCACTCTCAGCAGCCACTGATTTGCTGAAAGCATCTGATCCGTGTATAAAAAGGCAGTATCTTTCTACTTTGAAGGTATTCTAAAGATTAACTAGAAATCTGGAGTGTCTGAGGAAGCACACGGCTGTAACTAACATTTTATTTCCAGTCTTCTACCGTCAGGTAGTTAATAACTCTTCTTTCCTGACTCCTTCCCCACTGTTTCCCCTTTACTCTTTTTTGGACATACAATATTCCTAGATCTCAACTAACCTAATTACCAAGACAGAGCCTTACACCCAAGCACAGAGCCAGTAGGAGAGTTTTAAAATCAAAAGCATTTTGACATACTAACCAAGTCTTTCCATTATAACACAGGGAGGAAGATAATCACATTAGTACCATATCTTGTGTATGTTAATTTATTTCATAGCTTTAGGAAAGGCAAGCTTAGAGGCAATCTACCAAGATTGCCTTGAACTATACAAACATGCGCTTCCATCTATGAAGTTCCTAGCACCTTTCTAAGCTAAGACAATATTAAAATAATCACAGCCCTAACCTATAACCAAGGATTCAAGCCCTAAAATCTCTATGATTACCCAATTCACAGAATTCATTGTGAGCTAACAGTTATTTTCCATCTAATAAAAGTGGTTCGAAGATGCTTGGAAGATTCAGAGTGCTGAACATGTGGAGCTTTTACCATAACCATCAAAAAGTTCAAAAGCTCATTTCTGTCCTTCTGTCTGGTGGGGTGAATTTGGCGCTCACAGAACGACGCTGACTTTGCCAAGCAGCGAGGGCTGGCGTTACACGCGCCTCATTACACAGTTCTGTCTGCCCACTCTTTAAACAAAACTGTCAGCCTTCAAGCCTTGCTTGAGCAACGGCTTCAAATTGTGGGTCCCCTCAAAGCATGTGAAGCTCCTCCAATCCAAAGGAAGGCGAGCAGCATACTGCAAAATGCCACCGGAAAAGGCCAAGTTGCATGGAGTGAACCTAGAATACCAAAGTCACTTTCTTAAACGGCTCCAAACATGATGCAGAACCTGCTTTTTTGAAGTAGAATATATAAAGTCCCTTTAGACCTGTCAGGCACAAGCAGAGGTTATGCTAAAGAATGTTTGCAACATTAAGTTCTTTGCTACCTTTTAGATCTTCCAAGAAGTGCAAACAGTAGCATATCGAAAGTTCTTTGTAATTTTTCCTAAAGGTTCTCCAATCATGCCACATCTGTTCCTCCTTTAGTCGTCAGCAATTTTCCTGTCATCTGGGCTTTAGCACGACAACGTGTCTTACAATTCTAATGGTATAATAAATGTACCCTACATTCTTCCCCTTTAGATGATACTCTTTTACAGTGAATTATACTGAACTGTAACATTTACTATGATCTCAACGCTCTTAAGGATAAAAGAGTGGTACACACCTTCTAACAAGTGACAATAGCCAACTTTTGCTCCATTTGGGCTGATCTCTGAAGCTGGTTAGAAAGAATCCACTGATAGTAGAGGCATTGTTCTAAGAAATACATTACAGTTCACTGAACTCTGAAGGGTATGAAAAAGACCTGAGTGGACCCCCGGAAGTTTCGTCCAGTTCCTTGACAGAAAGACCACAGAACTGGAAATGAACCATCAGTGAAAGTGGTGCAAGGCCCAGAATTATGAAATGCCATCTGGATGGTACAGGATAAGGAAATGTATCATTTTGGTGTCTTCCACCTCCACAGAAAAAGAAAGAACTGTTTATGCAGCAAAATGGTTTGACTATTTGGGAAAGTCCTCAACTAGCCATGAAAATTAAGAGAAAAAAGAGAAAAGGTGGATTGGAATAAAAGAATAAAAGACAGTAAATTTGAATTAATAGAACTAATAATGCTGAAAACTTAAGTAGTCACATCCCTCTAATGCCTAACTTGACAATATTAGAAACTTGAATAATAACAGAAAATTGTATTCTTATGGGTGTATATTCAGCAAAGGTGACACTACTGACAGGTAGTGGGGAGCTACACAGGTAGAATGCTACACTCACTATTGCTGCCTGTTTAGGAAATAGGAAGCAAACAAATGGGAAAATGGGACTATACTGAAAATTGCATCACTTGTTTACAAGTCCCTGACAACTCAGAGGCAAACCATCTTGGACATTTATGGATCAATGACCCTGCATCTAAAGCACAAGGAGAGGGAATATTGACCGTTAATACACAGAAGAGAACAGCATGTCCGTGCACTCAGCTAAAAATGTTCAGAACATTCCCTCACGCCATGACCCCAAAACCGTTATCACACAAGATTTTAATACACTGATCATTCTGAAAATTTTACAGCAGGCTCAGGATTTATAAAAATTAGAAAACATAAAAATACTGAAATTGATACTGTGAAATCTTTACTAGACCTGAACTTGAATAGGTAAAGAGAAACTGATCACCAAAATAAAGATTAGCCATAGCTTAGCTGCAAGTGATTGTGCCTCAGTTGTATTTATTACTCACAAACAGAAAAAACCCACGGTTTATGTGCACTTGGTTCTTTAAAAGTCCCAGCTTCATAAAGCCGCAAAAAATCCTGAACTCAGACTTAAGAAAAGAATCTGACTTCAAAGATGAACGACTGTTTTTCAAATAACACTCTTCTAAAGTTACATACAAACAAACAGGTCACCAATCACAGCTAGATGAGAAAGTTAACCCAAAATTTAAACTTTTCCCGCAGACTACATATAAACAAATGGTGAGAAACCCAGGGGAAGATCTCAGCGATAGCAGTAAGCTTAACTGAAATGCTACAGACGGCCAAGTGAAGGAAAAGAAACAAGAAACAGCCTTCTGAGTACATTAGGAACAAAAGGAATCCTAGCAATATTATGAAGTCTATTATTTGATAGAAATTCTTCAGTATGGAGAATCTACAAAAGGGAGAATTGTTCAACACATAGCTCTAATCTCCAACGGTAAGTATCGTGACAAACTTTGTGATAAATATTGTCTATTCCCGTAATAAACAACAGTTACAAATGACAGCAATTAAGGCTGGATATCAGGACAGTGGATCCAGATGAAGCACTCACATCAAGAGAGGTGTTGCCAAGAGAGGAAATAATCCAGAAGAGAGCCGTAAAAAATATTAGGAAAGTAGAAAAGTAAGCCACACAAAGGAAAGCTCTACCTCAAAGTACTATGTTTTACAAAGTCAAATTTGGGGACAATCATAGTAAAGATACACACAAATTATCCAAATATGATAGCAGAGGGCTTTCCAGTCTAGCCAAGATACAAGAACCACTAGCCTAAATTTAAAAGCAAATAATTTCGGTTATACAAAATGGCATCTACTTCTAATCCGCTCATGGGAATTCATTTAACACCACCAGTGAAATCGACTGCCTTGCTGGCAATGTTTAAAGAAAGTAACAAAAGGGTTTCTAAATGATGCATTTTTGCTCCAAGAGGTCTTAATTCAGGGCAGTCCTCTAGTCTGCATCACACAGGTTGTTTTAAACAGGGTTCCTGTAAGTACTCACAAGCTTTCTTTTTTTTGGCGTGAAATTTTTCTGAATAAAAACAAAAAACCAGACCGCTGGTGAAAACCAACAGCACAGCTCTTAAAATTCCTCTCTCATTCCTATGTTTGAGGGAGTATTTGTTTTCATGTACCAAGTTTCATAACAAAATCCACTTTTCATTTACACAACGTTTATATGCACTTTAAAATGCTCAATATACTCCCTGTATAGGTCTTATTTTAAAAACAAGTGGCACCTATGCCAGCTTGCAGACCGAGACATCTCAGCCTTCGCTATTTTACATGACACTTTGTACACAGTAAACTTCTCCATCTTTCCATTAACTATTTAACCTACCAAGCAGCTCAGAAATAAAGTGCAAGTACCTACCAGATAACATTCACTACTGCAGATACTCTGAGCCCTTTCAGAGATCCAGAACTGCCTCCATTACATGGTTTATTGAAGTCGGTGTTGGTTTCCAGTGCTGCACATCCTGGTATAGGGGAGAGCTGAGCATCAGAACGCACCCCAAAACCCAGGCACCCCCAGAGGAGCAAACCAGACATCTTCCCCAACTTTGCCTGCACATACACTGTACTGCTCCTCCACGCTCGCCCCCGCACCGCAACGCCACGGGATGCAAGACAACTCTGGAGCCAGAACTTCATGGCTCGCTGCCTGCCGTCAGTCTGTCAGTCCGTCCGCCCGCCCGAGCGCCAGCGGTGACAGCGCGCAGGAACTCGCCGGCTCCTCGGGGCGCATCGAGATTGAACTTCTTGATTCTCCTTTCTGACTGACGAGTCAGACTGATTTTCCTCCGCCCTGTGGCGAGCAAAGCCCCGCAGAGGCTCCCGGCACGGGGCGGAGGAAGGAAGAAAGGGGAGAGGAGCTCGTCCTCGGGCTCGGAGCGGTTTGACCCCACTGTGGGCCGGCTCGGGGGCGGGGGGGCGCGCACAGTCCGCTTCCAAAGGATGCCACAGCTCTGCCTTCGCTCTGCCTTCCCCAGCCCGCCCGGCGCCCGCCGCCCCCGA